>PVIJ01015758.1:0-35341 GCA_004024925.1 Scalopus aquaticus
AGGTATGGAAGCAACCCAGATGTCCAAAAATAGATGATTGGATCCAGAAGATGTGGTACATATACACAATGGAATACTATTCATCATGGAAAGAAGATAAACACATGCAATTTGCAGCGACATGGATGGAATTAGAGGGGATCATACTCAGTGAAATAAGCCAGAAAGAAAGAGAAAAATATCGAATGGTTTCACTTATGACAGGACTATAAGGAAACTAAATAGGAGGGAGACAGACAATGGCGGGGGGGAGGCAGAGGTAGGGAAGGAAAAGCGCACAAAATGGAATAGAAAAGAACACAAGGGACCATGGAGATGGATCACGGGTGAATTGGTGGTGGGCTACCCAAGGGGAATACAAAATGTAAAAGACATAAATAACAATAAAAATATATATTTATAAAAAAAAAACAATTTAGTCGAGCAGTATGTGCTAATACTGTCATGTTTGCTCCAGATGGAATATGTTATAGAAAGGGGGATGACGCCCATTCTCTGGGAGTATTCTCTTTGGTTAAGAAACAAACATTAACACTTAGGAAATGATTGGGGTGCCTCATCAAACTATGTATGATCAAAATTGAAAATACAGTTTAAACCCTCAGGTGCTGTGACTGGAGCTGGACAGGCGAATTTAGCATAGCTTCAACTTTTGTGATGATTTCACCAAGATCAAGTTCAAGTGGAGTTTGAGAAATGAATGAAATTTTGATGAATGAGAGTAAGGGCATCTTTCAGGTGGTACTGGATTGAGCAAAAACATGGTGGTGGGAATATTCTTGTGTCTAGGGAACAGTGAGGAATTCTCTCAGAAGGATCTTTTTCAGGGGATGGGAGTAAGGGGAAGTTTGGTAAGGATAAGAAAACAATTCAGATGCCCAAAAATAGATCACTAGATCATGAAGATGTAGTACATATATACAATGGAATACTACTCAGCAATCAAAAAAGATAAACTCATGCAATTTGCAGCATCATGGATGGAGCTAGAAGAGATCATGCTCAGCAAAATAAGCCAGAAGGAAAGAGAAAAATATTGAATGGTTTCACTTATAAGAGGAATATAGGGGAACCAAATAAGAAATCAGGAGGAGAAAATAACAGCAATAACCAAAAAAACCCCAAAACTAGCAGGCAACCATAAATGAGAGACATTCAGCGAGGGAGGGGGAGGATAAAAGCAGGGGAGAGAAGAGCACAGGGACTATGGTGATGGTTCAGGGGTAAACTGGTGGTGGGTAACCTACGGAGAATACACAATAATGTGAAAGATATTAATTAATTAATTAATTAATTAATTAATTAATTAAAAGAAAGAAGCTTGGATAAAGATGGAGCCCATCAAAGCACTTAAATCCATTCTGAAGGTTATGGGGAAATACAAGATCAACCTCTTCATGCATGGAAACATATTTAAATGGCCAAGCTACACAAACTTGAAGGTAGACATAGCAAGGAAAGAACAGGGATATGAAGCTTTCTGCCCTAACTTTGAAGTGCAGAGAAGGGCCTTCTGCCCTAGAGACCAATGCATAAAGCACAAACTGCTAAATCAGTGTGCTTCCTGGGAAAGGTGTTGTTTAACCTAGCAACAGTTTTAAGTTTGTACACATTTGCATGCAGAGATGTGCTACCACACAGTGCCATTTACAAACACCACCATCAGCCCAGCCTTGAGCTTGGGGTGGGTATTCAAGTTTATTTAGCTATGTAGGTTTTTTTTTCTTGGCTACTAAATTATACATGTAAATCAATATGTATCTTGAATTTACATACCAAATGCAAATGGTGCGACTGTCACTTTTTCCTCTGTTCCATATTTGTTCTCTGCAGAATGAATACCATATGCACCTTCAGTGAATCACTCTGGGTCTTTGCCCTTCTCGCTTCTCAGAAAATCATCAGGGATGAAGTAGGGAGAAGAGTTCTTCAGAGCATCCCAAAGAGCCAAGCAACAAGGACTTAACTGCACATAGCAAAACAGGGATCAAGATTAGGATAGTTAATGTAAGTCAATAAATCATGTTTCCAAACTTGGGAGATAGAAGTTGCTATCTAAGCCTTTGCCATGTGGATTTCTAAAAATTGTCCAGTCTCCTAAACTCCTTTCATTCCACATAGAAACTGTAGATTGTACTATTTGCCTGGATTTTGGTGTGGGGAATTCATCAACTACAGAAAGTGCAGCATATGCCTGTACCCTAAATGCATGTCTTCTATGTGAACAGCTATAGAATGGATTTAAATTTTACCTTTTGGGGGTCATTTGCTACTAATTAACTACAAGGCAACAGCTGAAAACTTATTTAGTAAGATATTATTAATACAATAATATGATGAAATCAGACCAAAAAGGATGATGGGAGTTACGGCTAGCTGGAAACGGTATTAAATTTAAAAAGAAAATGAAAGTTCCTGAGAGGTGGAGCACAGAACTGTCCAACAGGCTCAGGAGCTACTCCCTGGCCACCACTGTCATAGGGCACGAGTGACAGAGTAAGACAGAGAACTGGGGTCATGATCACTAAGAGGGATCTATTCCCCTGTGCTCCGATGTCCTTGTCAAGGACGGTACCTGACACCCTTAGGAGGGCACCAGCATTTCATCTGTACTGCTGGGGTCCTTTGCAAAATGTTTCCCTTTGCCTTCACTGACCTGCCAGCCTTGTAAGGGTCGTGATCCCTGCTGGTGTCTCTAGGCAGGGTGCAGAGCTATTCTTTCTGTCTCCCAAACTGTCCACATTGACTCTCAGATGGCATGGCTCATCTGGTCTTCTGATCACTCAATTCAGTGGTTACAACCCAAGATTCATCCAGAAATCCCTCCTAGGGAACCACATTCCACCTTTAATAAAAAAGAAAAAGAAATAGCCCCCAAGACAGGATTGCTCAAAAAATTTTGTAGCAGAATTAGCTTCCCTCTGTTAACCCCTTCTAATTCTACCTCTAAAATTTCACCGTGTTATTTCTGACACTGTCTTTCCTCATGTAAAATAATTTCTACTATTAAGTGAATAAAATGGGTCAGACTAATTCTGAGGTTTTTGAAAACCTAAATTTGAGTATGATCCTTTTCACCAAATCTCATTGCATTTTTTTTTTGCCAGTTCTGTACAGTTTCCCATTAAGAGCTATCAAATTCAATCAAGGTGCTCAATTCTTATGGTTCAACTTTCCTGAATTTCAGTGCTCTTCTCTCCTTCTCAATGAACTTTGTTAACTACATGCATAGAGTTGTCATTCAACCTTAGTTACATCAAACTGATGCATTTCAAGTCTTTCATATCTAAGACAGGAGCAATAAGAGCTTAATCATTTCCAAATGGAAACAAAGTTCTCTGATCGTTGACAGCCGTGCTGTGCCAGCATTGTAGATTCTCCTGTCGTCCATCCAAGTGGTAAAAAGAGTTCTGTTCTTTTTCATTCCTGCCCTTCCCCACTCCTCACCTATTGAAGGAATGCCTTGGGAATCCAATTATATGTGAAGCAGTGGCTAATTTGAAAGACTGAAACATTTCATAATTCTCACTACTACCTTCAAGGATAAGATTAATGCTCCTGAGCGGTGTTTATTTAATTTGCTTTCTCCATACCCACACACACGTGTGTGTGTGTGTGTGTGTGTGTGTGTGTGTGTGCACGCGCGCAAGCATGCGTATGCTAGGAGCGAAAGCCAACCAATGTACACTGTAATGGAAAACCACTAATGAGCTGATGCTATCTGCCAGACTCTTTAAAATGCTGTTCCCTTCCTGTTCTGCATTTGTTGGGTTATAATTTTAAATTATATCTGCACCCCCAACTCTCCTCACCCTGCTTCTCTAGTGCTATCTTCTCTCTTTTTCTCTGTGCCTTTCAAGAACCACATTTCTTCAGACTGATAGAGATCCACACTTTTACATGCATGCATACACACACACACACACACACACACACACACACACAGGCCATAATTTAGCACCATGCGGCTTTAGATTAAAAAGACCTATACCCAAACTTTTTTTTCTTGCATCTGTGCACATGCATTTTCTCTATCACTCATCTTCAAACAAGCTTTTTAGCTTCAATTTCTTCCTGACATTTAGCATTTTTTGTTTCCCAGGGATTCTTTGTTTTCTAAAAGGTATCTTTTTTTGGTTTTTTTGCTTGCTTGCTTCTTTGTTTTTACAAAAACTCTGCAATGTCTGATGAGAGTGCATGAATGAAACTTCCTAAATTGGAAAGACAAAGAATGAGATGATAATGAGTAGAAAGAGTAACGTCATATAGATAGGGTGACCATACCTCCAATTTCCCCAGAATAAGCTTGATTTTCAACACTTATCCATTACTATTATTAGTAGCACTTCTAATCTCAATAGTTTCCTGGTTTGGCCATAAATTACATGGTCATTGTTATGCCTAGTACTTATGCACAATATAATTATGGTTGCTTGTGAAGTTATTTGTTGAAAAAAGAGGAGGGTACAGAAAGATGAAAAAACTCTAGATTTCTTAAGAGTGGGAAATAATTTTCAGCAAGGCCAACTCTAGTCCAAATAGTACAATAAGCCCATAATCTCTCCACTCAACACCTAAGAGCTACCTTGTGGAAGACACAAATCTCTGTGATGATCTTTCCTACTCTGCTTCCAACTTTGTAAAATTATAGTCTACTATAATATAAAGAAAAATTGTCATGTCTAAAATCAACTTAAGTAGCATAAAATACTTCTCCATTTTCAGAGTTCTATCAATAGTAAAAGACAGAATGAAAACTGACCTAAGAGTTTCGACCCCAGGTTTAATGGTTGACCTAACACCTTATAATTGCTTAATCTCAATTTTCCTACATTGTAATCCACTAAATTGGTGTCATTTGGATTTGAACCCCTCCCATCCCCTATCTCCATTGTCTGTACCTAATAGTCAGAAGAGCTTCACTAAGATTCCTGCTATGCCAGACCTTTATACCTCCTCCTCTATTCCTGGTGTGTGTGTGTGTGTATGTGTGTGTGTGTGTGTGTGTGTGTGTGTGTGTGTGTGTGTCTATGTGTTTTCAGCCACTATCCATGAGGAATCAGGATGTGGAAAGGGAAGTTGGGATGAATAGAAATTTACTCTCCAAGACCCAGCTTATACCTCACCCTTGTCTGGCCATTGGACTCACAGAAAAATCTTGCTTCACTGCACTCAAAGCACTCTGTATCTACAGTTTTTAATTGACAATGAAATTAAGAACCTAGTGATGTCTCTTTTTATTCATTTTTCTTATTTATATGACACCCTAATTGGACTATAAGCTTTTAGCACTAAAAGATAAGCTCCTTTAGTGTTTATCAAAGCGCTGGTCATACAGTAGCAGCTACTGAATGGATTTTGGTTGATGATCACTCAACACCATGGGGATGAAACCCTAAAGTCCCAGGAACTGACAAGTCCACAATAACTTCAATAAAATGGAAATGTCACTTAAGTCAGCTTCTAAGCTGCCGAGTAAGTATTAAGACATCTTTAGAAACAGCATTGTGGAGCTCATTTGATATCAGAGGTGGAAAGGACATTCCAGAGAGTCTAACTCCAAGATTTACCTTACAGATGGAAAACAGGCTGTGAGTACGAAGGGGCTTATTTCAGGGCGTACTACAAGATGTTGCACAACAGAATCCTGGGATGTACATCGATGCCACATCTCCTCTTCTGCCTCCCGTTAGCCATGTACACTCTTCAGAAAAGAGACTTTGAGGTAGAATATCAATTTCCTAGTCAGGGAGTTTTTGATTTGGCCGTGAAATAGAGGCCCATGCTCCCACAATATCATTTCTTGCTTTTTTTTTTTTCCTTGTAATTTTAGGATTTTTTTCCCCCAAGTCATCTCCAGACCTGTAATCTCCCAAACTGCTTGTCCACAATCACTCCAGCTCTCCACAGGAGGGAATCATCTGTGGAGTGGCTGCCAAAAATCAAGAATATTCTTTATAACATGCCTCTGCCATGATGGATTTCCAGACCTCACTCTCCCTACTATTCACCCCCTTTTGGATTCTTAGCACATCTTCCTCCCCATGTCACTCAGCATTGGATTTGCATGCTGTTAGTTTCTCCTTTCCTCCTCATCAAAACTTATCTGACTCCAGTTTCTTCTCAGTAAATTCTTCCCTCTCCAGTTCTTGATTTTATTTATTTATTTAAGATTTCTTTTTACTTATTTTTGCATACAAAAACTGGGTGTAGGTCAGAGGTGGGGCAGTGAGAGGATTCACCAGAGACAGAGTGGGGAGCAGAACAGGCAGATCAGAAATACACTGCTGAGGGGAGCAGCAGGTGAGACAGGAGAGGTCTGCTGTGCCACGTGGGTCAGCAACCTGGCCGGGGATCGAACTCAGGCCATGGCAGTGGTAGCGCTGAGCCTAACCCCTGAGCCACAGGGAGGTCCCTCCAGTTCTTTATTTTAAAATCCCCTGACCCCCCTCTTGTCCAGGAGTTCCTTGGCTATTTTTTTTTTACTTATCCTTTATCCTTTACATTATTGTGTATTCCCCGTAAAATTCCCACCACCAATTCATCCGTGAACCATCACCATAGTCCCTTGTGCTCATCTCGCCCCCATTTTGATCCCTTTTTATCTGCTCCCTCACAGAATGTCTCTTATTTATGGTCGCCTGCTAGTCATTATTATCATTATTATTGTTGTTGTTGTTGTTGTTGTTGTTGTTGTTACTTGTTCCTCCTGATCCCTTATTTGGTTTCCCTATATTCTTTCTGGCTATTTCTAAGACAATCCTTGCACCATCCCTACACCCTTACTGTCTAACCTCCTCTTCGGGGAATCTTTTAAATAATCAAATTGAATATAAAAACTGAAGGTTTTTTGTTTAGTTGCTTTAGATATTTGGTAAATATTGTGCTATTCTTACTAATAGCATGAAGTACATTTCCTAAAGTACATTTCCTATAGATAATTATTTATAATAACCATTTGATTATCAATCTAGTGTTCCATATTACCTTCCTGTATTATAATATTGTACTCAAAGCAGAATCAGATTAAATTTTGACTCACAATGCCTTAAGAATATGGTTTCCATACCACTTTTATTTTCTGTAAAAGATACTATTATAACACAAAAATATGATGCAAGCCAGCACTTTATACAAGGCAAGTATGAAATTTAAAGTTAAGGAGAAATAAAAACCAAGATCATTGCTTATTGAAGTAGAAGATAAAGGAAATACAAAGAGATATTTTTTTCAAGTTAGCCACTCACTCTTAAATAAAAAAATAGAAAGATAATTTTCTGTGAGGTGCTCAGCCTGTCTACACAAAGCCCTCGGTCCTCCCTCACACTCAAGGTCTCCAGCCACACATGCCATCCCCTCCTCTGTCCTTTATTAGCTGTGACCCCCTTTCCAGACCTCGCTTCGTCTTCTGATTGCTCAAGACTTACCATATCACCTCCTTTCCTCTTTTCCTGAAGTTACTTTCTCAATCGTTGCCTTCATTTCACCCCAGTTGCAAAACTGCCAGCTTTATGAACAACTGAGTCAAAAGTTCTTTCTTCGGTCTTCCACCCCTCTACCCAGTGTCATCAGTTTTACTCCCTGCCAGACCTGAGGACTTGTGGCAAGTTCTTGTTGGGAGCAAGGTAATACCAGTGCGGATGGCTGATTTCACATAACACCTGCCCCTTTATCTAATCGATCACCTGGCGAGGGTAAAGTATCTGCCTCTTGGTCTATGAACCATATGTGGTCACAGACTTTTCACTGTCCTCTTAGGAACTAGGGGACTATACTACAAGGGAAACGCTGCCTTCAAGCAGCTTGTAGTCTAAGCAGAGAAAAGTCACATGCATGTGGAAGGAAATGAAACCGAGGGAGTAGAGAAGAGCCATTTAGGGTACATAATGGCAAAGACAATGGGTGCTGAGCATGGCAACATGGAAATGATCCACTTGGGGGTTGGGGATGGGATTGAAAGGCCAAATAGACATGGCGGCTTGAGGACTGCTGCTCTCCAAAGAGGTGATATGCTAATCTGCTCGACAAGTGAGGGAGAGCCCAAGGCCACGCTCCCTGCTGCAGCCCTCCTCCCTGCGCCACCTGGAAGTCTTAAGAAAGCAAGGGAGCTGCAACAGCCAAGTACAGTCAGAAGGAGGTTTGGGGGTTAATGAGTTTTGTTAGCATGTTACTTTAATTGCTGTCGTTATTTCTGTACATACGCCTAGAGGCTTGCAGTGAATGCATTTTATTATTAATATTAAGCATTTTGTACAGCACTTTCTGTTTGCAAAGTGCTTTACAATCATTAGTTATTCCTCCTGACACCCTGTCGAGGTGATCCAGGGCTCATTCACTCCCCAGCTCAGTTATAAATGACAGCCCCAGCATGTTGAGGTTAAGTGACTTGGCCAAGGTCACCAGGCCCATCAGGGAAAGGCTAGGATTAGAATTCCCCTGTCACCCTTCAGGCTGGCGCTGATGCTGCTGGACCCGGCAGCTTCCCTGGACAAAGCTCAAAAATGTTACAATAAATAAATAAATGGAGCCAGTGGCAGGAAAAAAAAATGGTTTCAAGGCCTTATTGCCGAGGCCTGGGGACACCTCTGTCACAGTGGCACGGAGCTAGAAATTGCTGAGAGAAGACCAAAACTGAGCGTCAGTAATAACATAACCTTCGTGTTCTCAGACTCAGTTTTAACGGGCCCTCCTGGAGCCTCTCGCTGTCCTTGTTGCTGGCTCCTTTGAGTTCCTTCACACATTCCTTTTTAACTCGGAAGGCATTTACTGTCCAAAAGGGCCCCGAGATGTATAATAACATGGTGATGCCTGGAAGAGCACCGTGTCAATTTAATTTGAACCAATTTGACAAGTCTGATACACTTTCAGGACAGCAGCCCACCGCCAGATGACACAAGGCTTCTCTTGTTAGGTTCCTACTCTTGCTATTTCTCCTGCAGGTAATTACCTCAGATCAAGAGACCGATTGTAAACGTGTTAGGTTTTGCTGACAACACAAAGCGAGGAGAAGCAGGAACTCCACTTTGAGAGGCAAGGAAAATGCAACACGATGTGCTTCCCTCTCCAAGCTGCTGTGCGGCAAATGAGATTCAGTATTGACACACACACATTAATGCCTTTGGCCGGGGAGGGGAGACCCGCCAGTGCCAACCTGCAAAAGGACATCCTCTAACGGTGTCCTTGGACCCTGAGCTGGGAAAACCACAGAAGGGGTCTTGGGAGTCAAAAGCCACTGGGAGTTGTCTTTATATTTAAAAAAATAATACATCTGATTGGGAAAGAGGTCTTTTCCCCCCTCCTTTCTTTCCCCACACCTGCCCACGCCCACTCTCTGGTACTTCTGCCAATTGGAGTAGCTCTTAAAGACATTTTCCAGGGATTAGTGATTAAAGCCGACACCTTGTAAGGAAATAGAGATTTTCTCAAAACAGGAGTACCCAATTTAAATCCCCTTATGGCAGCTGGGTTTTTTTTTTGTTTTGTTTTGTTTTGTTTTGTTTTGTTTTTTAAGGAAAACCTGTTTTGCCTCAATGTGGGCAGGACAACCCAGCCTTGATTTATGCTCATTCCACTACACTCACCATCTTCCTTTCGGATGTAAGTGGGGATCATGACTGTTCAGTTTGTAGCGCATTTCTCACTTTCATTTTGATGGTATTTCCAGAAAAATGTCACAGAACCAGATGGGCCACCTTCCCCCGCAACTCCCAAAGTTAGCTTTACCTTCAAGGAGAAGAAAACACCATAGATGGTTAGCACATTCCTATTTTGGTTTGTTTACTTGTTTTCAGCACTTTTTCTATTTTCTGAAATGAGTGAAAGCTAAGGATCTATCACCCTAAGTCTGGGTCAGTTGGCGTTGGCTGCTGTTAGCAGACCCACAAAGAGGAGACACCAGGCTAATCCTGAGAGTGAGTGACTGAGGTGAGTGAGGAGGGTGGACTTTCAAGTAACTGTCCAGCTACTCCACTGGAGATGGGATGCTGATGGGCCATCAGTGCTGCAGGACTCAGAGGGTCTGGTATGAGAGTAATCTACTGGGAACTCATGCAGGAAGAATAGTTTGAGCAAGTCCTTGAAAATAATATACCTGTACACATAAACACACACAAACTCACACACCACATGATGGTTTGTTCTAATCTAAAAGTCTCATTTAACCTAGAATTCCTGACCTGTGCTCTTTGAACTCTGCTTGACACTCTTGAGAAGCTGCAGAGAAATTTGACTTGGGGTGTATTTGGTTCATACTGCAAATCTCTCAGGCCTGCTCTGTATTTGTGGGTTCCTCGACACAGGCCCTCGTTCCTCAAACTCATTCCTAAACACAAACAACTCAGTTTTCTTTTGTGTGATTTTGCTTCTCTGCTGAGATTCTAAATCTCAGGCCCATCAGCACTGCCTCTGGCATGTGGCAGCCTTTCTGGTGGCTTTTCTCCTCCCCATGACACCTTGTCCACCCTGGGTCACTGACTAGGTCCTTTCAGAGTAGCAGTGCCTCACCACACACATTCTTTCTGAGTGACTGCTATGTGCCAAAGTGCCATTTATTTGAGTCGTCCTTAGTAATAACATGGAAATCACAGCTCATGTTAAATACTGATTGGTTCTGTATGTAAAGCACTGTACTAGATTCACTATAGCATTAATTCCTAGAATCCCCATAATAGTTCCATGAAGTACGCATAACCACTGTCCCCATTTTTCATATCAGTACTCTCAGGCTTATAGAGGATGATGAGAATTTCAAGATTTTATAACTAGTTGACTGTGACAAGTTTGAAAGCAGCTCTGACTGACTTGTAACTTTCTCCTCTGAATCACTGGTTCCCTATATGAACACCAAGATAATATTGAATATATGCAGAACTGCCTTTCTTCCATCTGCTTTTTACCCAGATGAAAACTTAAAGTTAGGAAAAAAGACAAGGAAACAACCAAAACAGATACCAAGAATTCAAAGCATGGAGAAATCATTCAGGTCCTCATTCAATGACTCTTAAATCTTTTACAAATAATCATCTTTTGTTCATAATCATTTACCAAAACAGATCAGAAAAAGCAACTGCTTCCATTTTTACCTGTAAGTGAAAAGAAGTTGGAAGATATTATAGTCTTATTCTCGAGGAACCAATGCTGGTAAACAGAAGAGTCAGGAGATGAATATCAGTTTTTTTGAGTCCTAAATAAGATTTTTGAGAGGGTTTTTTAAAAAAATTCTATAATCAAATTCAAATGTCAAATTAATCTTCAGAACATAAAGAGGTCCTTAAACAAAGGGGACCATAAATTATGATTTGCTACAATATCTAAACTCTCATTTAAGGACTGAGCTCTAAGTCTTTTTATGAAATGTGAGAAACATGGTACTTAAAGAATTCTAGACATTTTTTTTTTATGTCACTGTACCAAACCTAGACTAGAATCTGCCATTACTATAGAATTTGAATACATCCTGGGTAAAATTTAAGTAACCCAAGTATAAAAATGTATAATATTCAAGAAGTTTTTCATGCCTTACCAGACTGCCATGAATGGCAAGGAATCTTAAATCAATACGATGGTTTTCAGTCTCTTTATCTAGAGTTTTTCTAACTAAGAAGTTTAAAGGTTAGTATCAATGTCATTCACTTATGAACATACATAAAAAATTTCAACAGACATAAAATATAATAGCATCATAATACTGTAGTTGAGAAAAGCTATATGAAAGTCTGCTAAAAAATACTTCACAGGTGTGTGGACTCATCTAACAAAGGCCTGACATGCTCGATCAAGTGGATAAACAGCAAATGTGTGGTTAATGTGGGTCTGACAGGTGAACCTCTTGAACAGGCTAACTAGCCCTGTATCTTTCAAAAATGTTTGCTCTATGAATCTGCCTCACACCCACTTTCAGAGAAAAATTTCCTTTCATACAATTTTTTTTGTTTGTCTTTATCTGAGGACTTTGAAATTTTTATCATAAGGAATTTTCATTCTTGGGGTCCATATTAATTACATGTTTATGACAAAATTCGTAGAGATTTATTCTCTATAGAGGGGTCTATGGAACTCACCCTTTCTTCTGTGTATATGAGGGATTAAAAACATCTCCACAGGACATTTCTATAGCAGAAATGTTTCTGCATTTCTATAGCAGAAACTCTGAGCTCCAATGGCTCATTCAATTTAATCCCACATACGTTAACTAAACATCTGCAATGTATTCAACACAGTTCTGGGTATATAAGAAGAGAAAAATGCAGAACTTTTTCTCGGTGGTTGTAAGCTTACCTGAGTATGAAGAATTTGTACACAAGAGATCATAAATAACCAGAGCAAGGAGTGTGTGAAGTTCAAAAACATAAATGTGTTGCATCAAGAGTATATATTGAACTATCAGGGAAGGACAGGTCAATATCGAACATAGCATTGTTCCACTCTTATCAAGTGAACTCCTACCTATAATGTGAAGAAGAGGTGGATATTCAAGAGATGGATAAAGGATTTTCCATCTAAAGGAGAGTCTAGGTCATGGCTAGTATTAGGGTCTAGGACATAGCAACATGTGAAACAAATTGATGTGAGACACAATTTCCGAAATATGGAAACTTAGGTTGGAAAAGAAGTTTTGGTGCAGCAGATACACGGCCACCCCCCACGCAACCCAGCACAGACTAAGAGGATGTTCTCCATACTCACGGAAGAAACACAGGCCCCAATTTCAACTTGGAGGGACTGACCAAAGCTCCCTGCAGATTCTCATTGAAATATTTCTCATCAAGAGGACATTTAAGAGGATGGAGAGGGGTGCAAATGGCCAACAGGAGGACTTACTGAAATGAAAGCAGCAAAATAATTTCCCAGACTGCCACTGACTATTAGAATAGGCCATGAGGGTCCATGGTTATTACTTTAACAATTAGTTAATTTTAGCAGCAGGGAGGCCATTAGCTGACCAGCTCACTCCTCTACCCAGCATATCCTAGCCAATGAGCTGTGATTGGGACAATAAAAATGAGATTGTGTCCAGGCAATAAAATATTTAGACTTTTAATATGTTGGTAGAAATAGACTACATTTTAAAGTGACACAGCATCATATTTTCCTTCACTTTATTTATTTTTCCAAGGACTATGTGTCTAATCATTGCCTAAGCCATCTGAAAGAAAGGTGTAACAAAAGTAAGACTGTGAGAAGAAATAAAATTAAAAAGGAGTATGCAAATATGTGCTGTGTGTTACGGTGAATACAACTATTTGGGCTTCATTTCTAAAAAGGAAAACAGTATATGGTAAAATTATATCATAAAAATCAAATAGACATTATTTATATGGAATATGGGAATTAACGATGTACAAATAACTTTATCACTGAGTAGTGTCTATGGCTAATGTCTTTAGCCATTAATGCCACCTAAATGCAAGTAAATTGCAGACTTTAAATTAATTTACAGAATACATGCATATAACTTAAACATTCTTTATTCAAGTTAATGTAAATATTGCAAAACCCCTGAAAATGCAGATATGCATAACTTTTTGTAGGAATAAAGTCAACATTCATATTGCTATTTTCTGTCAACTGAGACTTATTTTCCTATACCAAATGATAAGTGTAATGTGAATTTGAGATTTACCCTGAAGTGAGCATCCTGAGATTTATCTTTCTTTACATCTAGTCTGCTGCATATACACAATAATGACCATCTCTTCACCCATTGACTACAGTTGAAAGTCATGTTTTCTTATCTTATTGGGAATGTAGTTTTCTATTTTCTCTCCCTACACAAATACTATTCAACCATTAAAACAGTTTTGTCCATCCTAAAAAATTGAGCTTCTTATAAGTAAACCCATTTTCTCACGATACTGTAAAGATTTGGAATATGCAAATTATATAAGATGGCGATCTCAGGCAATCAGGGAAGGCTTGACAAGGAGGTGAAACCTGAACAGGCCTTGAAGGCCTTTGGATGGAGAAGAGCAAGGACAAAGGTAGGATCCAGATTAGGGGGAATTTAAGGAACACACTTGCTATTTTTCTGAGGGCAAAGACTACTAGGTATGAAGGGGGTTCAAATATAAGACAATTTCAGAGGAACCTGCACCTTCCCAATGGTTCCTTACCCAGCTGGTTCAACCCAGAGAGTTGACCCTTTCTGGGTCAGATTATGCATCCTCTGGACCAGGACTTCTCTTTGCTTCAGACCATCACATGGGCCCTTACACTGCTTTTATGGCATTACATCACCACTGAATTCCTGGCACATCAGTTAGCTTCAAATTTACTACTATTCATTATTTGTTTTTTTTTTTTAAAGGAAAAAAGGAAAGAAAGAGGGTAATTTACATTTCCTGATTCAAAGCCAGGGCCTATTCATCATCTCCTGCACATCGCTTATAAAGATGATAAATGAATGTATAGTAACTGAACCCTAAAACAAAATAATGTGTTTTTCTTAAAGCTTCGCAGGGCTGCATTTCCGTTGTAATTAGTTTACTTTTTTTAATCAAATTCTGTTAAGCGGCAGTCAAAATGAAAGCTGATTTTCAAACTGCTAAAAGCAGCTCAAAAAGGAGAAAGAGAGCAAAAACAAGGATTTTTTTCACTTTAATGCTACAAAAATATCAAGGTAATTGCATAACTTTCAGAAACAGCGAGAATATAATCAAGTCTTGCTGAGTGTAAGATATTCAAATATAGGACGCTTTATAAGAGAATCTAGCATTTGATAAAAAAAACTAGTTAAATAGCTATTATATCTTTGGAAATACATTTAGAGAGGACATCTCTAAACTTCTATGGTTCTATACTGCCTATAAAATAAATTTAAAATCTGAAAATATTACCACTTCACTTCAGAACTTCACCCTAAATTTTACCCTTGTTCAGTGTTCTCTTGTTCTCTCCCTTATTTCACTTGGTTCCTTGATTTTACGTCTCTCTCTGCTTGCAATAGTGTTTCCACTCTAATTGTGATCTCCCTAATTCCTGTTTCTGGATTCCCAGTTTACATTCCTTCTTTGGAAAGCCTTCCTTATGTCTCCGAGACAGCAGCTCCTTCTGTAGATACTCACATCTCACTTTGCACATAGACACTTGTGACATCTGGATTTGTTTAATAGTTATTAGCTTTTCAGATGTGTTTTTTGGTGCTTATCTCTCTGTGTAGATTTAGTAATCCATGAAAGTGGGGAGTCATATTTAATAGGAGTCTCTATTGTTCACTGACAATTTGTGGGAAAGAAGGTGAGATCTCCTCAGCGGATAGCAAGAGTCCTACCAAGACTGTCATTGAATTTCAGCCTGGGAAAACCTGAGCACAAGTACGCACAGGCTATTATAAGGATTGCTAGTCAGTATTCTTTTCTTTTTTTTTTAAGATTTTTTATTTTATTTATACATACAAGCTGAGGTACAGGCCAGAGGCGTGGGGCGGCGAGAGGGTTCACCAGAGACAGAGTGGGGAGCAGAACAGGAAGATCAGAAGTACACTGCTGCGGGGAGCAGCGGGCGAGGCAGGAGAGGTCTGCCGCACCATGTGGGATTCTCCCCGGCCGGGCGTCGAACTCGCGTCGCCGCTGCCGACAGCTCCACAGCGCAGCACTCAACCGCTGCGCCACCAGGGAGGCCCAGGATTGCTAGTCAGTATTCTTTGAAAAAGAAATCATGGCTAGCTTTCTAAAAAAAATATTACTGTTTTTTTTTCCTCTCATAGTTAAAACCCTTCAATAGCTCCCCACCACTCAACAGAATAAACAGTAAAATCTCCCTTAGCATGAGTCTTTCACATTAGACAGTAGGTCCACATGGCCAGACTTCTCTCCTACCACTCACTCAAGGTTTTGGATTGAATGTGTCCTCCCCCTAATTTCATATGTCAAAGCCCTACCCCCCAGTCAGGCAGTGTTTGGAAATAGTTTCTCTAAGGAAGTTATGAGGGTTAAATGAAGTCATAAGAATGAAGTCCTACTCATATACCATTACATGTGGCATTACTGTCCTACTATTAAGAGTTCCCTCTCTTTCTCTCCATGAGCTGAAGAAAGGCCATGTGAGGATATAGCAAAAAAAAAAAAAAAAAAAAAAAAAAAAAAAAAAAAATCATCATCCACAGACCAGGGGTAGAGTCCTTGCCAAAAACTACATTTGTCAACACCTCGCTCATGAACTTTCCACCCTCCCTAATGATGAGAAAATGAATTTCTGTTGTTTAAGTTGTGGCATTTTGTTACAGTAACTAAACAAAGACATTAAGTGTCCTTAATTGATAAGTCAGTATTCACCAGAAAAGCAATCAATAGAAAAGATAGGTGAATAGCTGGATCTTTTATTATTTTACACACTCACACACACACACACACACACACACACACACACTGTGCATAATTTATATGAGATTATGGAAACTGAAAATTCCCAAGCTCTGCAGTAGGCAAGTCACAGACCCAGGAGAGCAAATGTTATGGTTCCACTGCCAAATCCAAGGCCTGAGAAATGGTAAACCCAATGGTATACGTTCCACTCCAAGTCTGAGTCCACAGGCAAAAGAAGACTAACGACCCAGTTGGATGATGGTCAGCAGGAGAGAGAATTCTTCTTTACTCAGATTTCTGTTGTTTAGATGAGGTCACCCATCTTGGGAGGCCAATTTCTGCTTTATTCAAAAGCAGTCTACTGATTCTAATGCTCATGTCATCCAGAAATAGCCTCACTGACACACTCAGAATAATGTTTTACCAAATAGCCCAATCAAGTGGACACATAAAATTAACCATCATAGTTCACTATCATACTAGTTATCAAAACATCAGGAACTATTTGCCATTCCAATTCAGCGGATGTCTCTCGTCTTATGAGCTTAGTGCCTATTGTTTGTTTCTTCTGCCCCAGATGGCTTCCCTCCACATCCTGCCACTGTTGATGCTCACCTAGAAATCCCTTACCCATTCTTTAAGTCTCAACGCAAGGGCTAACTTCCACAAACAGAATTAATATTTTCTCCATTGCCTCTTTAAGCAACTGATGAGAAAGCCCATATCATGTTATATTGTTACTTCTTATTTATAAATCTAAAAAGGCGTATTTTCTCACTAGACTGTGAACTCCAACTCAAACATGTGTCCTTATTTACTTTTTATATCTTTTGCACTTACTACAGATGATTATGCAAAAAATCTCTGATGATTGCAATAATATATATATATGAAAAAGTGAGGTTAGAAATCAAAAGACAAGATATAGGAAGCTGTGACAGTACCATCTCAGGAATTAGCTAGGGGCACATTTCCAGGACTTCTGATGGCACAGCATAAGGTGGTTTCCATCTCCGCATAAGTGTGAGCACTCTATGCCTTCTCTGCAGCATTATTCCATCTTCTTCTCTGTTATCATTCCTTCTACTTTGTCAGGTAATAGGTCGGCTCCTTCACAGAGCAATTTGGAAGTTTGTAACTATCTTAGCACCAGACACCGGAAGAATATAATGCTCCTGAATATCTCCATGTGTAAGGAAATGGAGTGTAAAGAACAGGTTAAGTATCCACCTACCTAAAACATTACTACTAAGGTCAGATCAGGCACAGAACCCACTGTGATTAGATAAGAAAGACTGATGAATGACTGGGGGAATAACCCAAGCTGTGGGGATAGAAAGCCTGGGGAAACAAAGATAAAAAGAACTTGCCTATCTGAGACAGTGCTCCTATACCCTGCCTGACAGAAAGGAAAAAGGGTGCTGGCACCTTGGCATCAGAATAGTCTCAGTGCTGGAGTCCTGTTCTGAAAAATCCTTTTCAGGAAGCAAGATGGTTGTTTCCAGTCCAAGACAGGCAACTAGAGTGCCCAGGTAGGCCAATTTGCATATATTGCCACAAAATCGCCAGAAAAAAAAAAAAAACTGGCTGTAATTTATCCAGTCATGAAGGTGATGGCAAATGTTCAGCTCTTTAAAAATTGGAGAAAATATGTATCTGCTCTCAAGAGTCAGGAATGGTGATTTGGGAACAGTGGAAAGCCAAGAGACCATTCTTTCCCCATTAAATGGTCTTGGCACCCTTGTCAAAAATTAATTGACCATATAGCTGTAAGAGTTTATCTCTCGGTCCTTGGTTCTAGTCTATTGATTGATATGTCTACCCTTTTTTCAGTACCATACTATTCTTACTACTATAAATGTGTACAAAGTTTTGAAATCAGTAAATGCAATTGTTCCAACTTCATTCTTCTTTTTCAAGATTATCTTCATTATTTGGGGCACCTTGATATAATTCTACATGTATTTTAGGATTAACCTTTCTATTTCTGCAAAATCTTGTTTGAATTTTGGTAGGTATTACACTAACTCTGTAGATTACTTTGGATGCCTGTTGCCATCATTAAAATATTAAATTTGCCAATCATTGAACAAGGGATGTCTTTCCATTTATTTAAGTCTTCTTTAATTTTTTTCAGCAATATTTTATAAATTTCAGTGGACAATTTTTCCACTGCTTTGATTAAATTTATCCTTTATTTTTTATTTGGGAAATAAGGCTTCTGGTCCATGAACACAGAGTACCTATTGTTTAGCTTTACTTTTATTTTTCCAATGTCCTGTCATTTTTCAAGTGTAAGTTTTATGCTTAATAACACTTTTCTTCCCTTTTTATTAAACAAATAATTTTTAAAAGTACCACCATCTTATTCCCTCCCTCCACCTTCTTCTCAGATAAATTCAAAGTCTACTAGTTTATTGTTATTTTGTTTTAACTTTATCCATTCTTTCACTTTGTTTCCTTATACTCTACACATGAGTAAGATCACCTTGTATTTGTCTTTATCTTTCTGATTTATCTCAATGAACATATGCCCTTTATTTTTTTCCATTTTCCTGCAAATGGCAAAATTTTACCTTTTCTTACAGCTGTGTAGTACTCCATTGTGTTTATCTACAGGCTCGTTTTAGTTAACTATCAATGAGCACTTAGGTTGTTTCCAAATCTTGGCTATTAAAAATGGTGTTGCAGCTCTGCCAACCTCGAGCAGAAGAGCAGGGAAGGTATGCAGACAGGCCAAAATCCAATTGTCAGTGGGCCCCTGCTTTGGTCCATGGGGACATCCTGTAGTGATCACGAGGGCCCTAAGCTCCTCAAAGGCACTATTTTGTGTATGTCATTGCACAACACCAAACACTTCCAGCTGAAAGAACTCTCTAAGGGGATGTGCTCTGAGACAACATACTTTGGGGCACAGGAATTAGTGTGTTAGCTAAGACTTCCATTGACCAAGGGCAGTTCATCCCAGACAATGTCATGACACCCAATAAAACTGGCTATTGAATTGTTTTCCCAAGGACACTTCCACAAGAAGAAGTCCTGGATGATGTTTATTAGATAGACACACTAGTTAATTTGAATCTGCCTTTTGAGTTCATTCAGCAGTGCCTCACTGCTCACTGGATTCATCCAGCTAGAGGCACAGTCTATAACATGGAATTGAAGCCTTGCCCAAGCCATGGGCATTAATAATCTGACTGGAGAAACTCTTATTCAGTGTGAAAATGACCAGAAAGAGATAGTTATCAAGAGATTGAAGACATACAAAGCCCAAACACAGGTGGATCTGTAAAACTAACAGAAAAAACAGGGTGTTGGAAACATTATCCAAACAGAAACCAGTAAGATCTGGCCCTCTGTATATACATCATTACTCCATGAGGAAAAGTGCTTATAATTAGTAAGATGAGAAGGACCTTGTCCTAAGAGTCTGGCATGTATGAATTCTTTGAAAATTATATTACTTTCAGTTCTACTAATTTTATTCTGTAAATAAAGGATGTGGCAATTGATTCAGATATTAAGATTTATCATTTGAAATTGTCTAGTGTATTTTATACAGTTGTCTTCTATGGATGTACAATTCAAAAACATCAGAGATATCTAAACTTTTGAAAAATCTTCTGAAGATAATTAAAAGAGCTATTACATGTAAAATAAAAAAACACTAGTGCTGCAGTAAACATAGGGGTGCATATATCTCTTCAAGTTAATGATTTTAAATTCTTAATGATTTTAAATTCTGGATGAATAAATTCCCAAAAATTGGATTGCTGGATCATGCAGTAGTTTTAATTTTAGTTTGTTGAATAACCACCGTATTATTTTTGAAAATTGTTGCACAATTACATTCTCACCAACAATTGCAGTGTTCTTCCTTCTCTGCACCCTTGCCAACACTTGTTACTACTAGTCTTTTTCATGGAGGTCATCCTCAAAGTTGTGAGGTAATATCTCATTATAGTTTTTATTTACATTTCCATAATAATAAGTGATAATGAACATTTTTTTCAAGTGTCAGTTGGCCATCTAATCTGGCCGCCTTTTTGAGGAAGTGTCTAATAAGACCTTCAGTCCATCTATTAAAATGATCATACGATTTTTATCCTTCCTTTTGAAATTCTAAAAATTACTTCATAATTGCCATGACTGCAAGATGTGATATATCAAATCTACTGCTATAATCCACTATTGTTAATCATGTATGTTGTTTCAATGCTTATCTCTTATATAAATAAGAGTATAAAGTTTTATGTTTATTTTTCTTTCTTATCTTAAAATCTTTTGACACATCAATTCTATTTTTATATTTTTCCAATGAAAGCTTTATCTAAGGATTTTCATCGGAAAAATATAAAAGTAGGATTGATGTGTCAAAAGATTTCAGTTTAAATCAACTTTATTAAGGTAAAGTTGCATAATATAAAATACACAATTTATAAGTATATATAGCAACTTTTAGCAACTCTACTGAGCTAGAAAGGCCAAAATAGAATTTGGGACATATAAAGACAGCTGTGCTTAAAATGCTAAGAATCTTGAGAGAAGCAAGAGGAAGAAAAGTGTGACTCAATTCTATTTGCAAATCAATGCAGAAAGTGACTAAAAAGCCACTGGTCACTCATTTGTCTCATAGTTTTATAGAGAAGAATTGGAACTTATAAAATGCCCTAGGTAGATTCCACAATTACCTCAGGATCTCAGTGGCAAATTCTGGAGAATCACACATAAATTGGGAACAAAGGAGAGATAGACTAAGACTCAGAAAGTCCAAAATTGATCTCTGAGTCAGTTCATTTATGACTGAACTGAAAACAAATATGCTCTTACAGTTACTGCCTGCCAGGGGAAAGATTCATCCTCTCTAAAGAGAGATAACATTGTCAAGAGCCTCTAAAAAAAAGTCCATCATTCAATCAAACCTTAACATGCATTCCAAGAAACTGAACCAAGGAGAAAAACAGACCATAGTAACAGACCCACAGTAGATGACAAGATGGAACATTTCACCATAGAACTGGAAACAAAAGAAAGAATCAAATCATCATCCTAGAATTGAAAAGTACAATATCTGAAATTAAGAACTTGACTGAGGAGGCTGTATCACACCTCATTGTGTGACAGCTGATATGAGGATTAATAGGGGAAACAGATAAGAGAAAATAATCACAACAAAGAACTAAATGGAAAGTTCAAAATATTAGCGAGAGAAGTGTTCTGTGTCCTGATAAAAGTTGTAGTATATGTGTAATTGCAACCCATAAAGAAAAATAAGTGATAAGAGAAATACAAATAGAGACAATTATGAAAATTTGAAGTCACAAATTCCAAAAGGTCTACAAGAGTCTAAAAAAGAAAAATTACAAAGCACTGCACCTCTATAGGTCACAGTAAAACCTCCAAAACCCAAGGACCAAGTAAGGTAGCCAAACAAGTAGCCATAGTAAGAAAGACATTAACTCCCAATGAGAAACAATGAGTGAACACTGACTTAGTGTTTATCAGAAGATAAAGAAGCAAGTTAATAACACAATGATATCCTTTGAAGTGCCAAACACTTTAAAGTGCTAAGGAAACAGCTGTCATGGCAGCAGGAATAGAAAGTAATATGTGGGTCAACAGCATGAAGCTCTCACCTCAGTAAAAAAAAAAAATAAATAAACAAACAATAAAAAAAACTTGTCTCTATCACTATTGATCCAGCAGGCCCTATGGGTCATCATTCCTCAAGGGAACCATCCCAGACACCGGATGGCAGTCTGATTATATCAGATCTTTTTCTACAAAATTTAGAACTCAATAGAAAGTTCTAATTAGAATTTTCCTTCCCTCTTCAATTTTTTTTCTACAACTACACCACCCTTATAGTAATGAAATGCCTTATTTGCCATCACAGTCTGACAAACAACAGCTGTTCCAACCCAACAAGTCATTTTAATGTAACAATGCAGTGAGGCACTGATTCCATGAAATTCACGGGTATTATGCCTCATAGTCCTCCCTGCAGATGGACTTGGCATAAAATGATGAAATGACAATTGTAAAGTCACTTTCAAAATATGTACTTTACTAGCAACCAATATGTGGTACTGTTTTTTCCATAGTAATAAAGCATGAGTTTGGAAATTAAGAGTTGAAAGTGGAACTAATCTTCTCACAATTACATCTAACCACATCAAAGAATTTTGCTTCCCATACCAGTAATTTTGGGCTCTGAGGTTTTGATAGCATGATAGTGCTTAGACTTAACACTTAGTACATCAGGGAGGCCCTATGATGTTTTGAAGTTCTTAATTCTCAAAGGAAGAATGATTGCATCAATGGATATATGAAGGATCACATGGAAATCAAGTTAGTGTGCCATTTGGTCATTTGGGATTTCTAATGCCACTAACTCAAGAAGCAAGGAAGAGAGATATAATTGACTAATTATGAAAAGGAAATAGGGTCATTGTTATACAATGGAGGAGAGAAAGACTAAATCTGGAATCCAGTGGATTCTCTGGGATACCTCTAAAAATTCAAAATCAAATAAAAAGTGCAATGAAAGATTAAATGAACCCAATATAGACAAGACAACTCAGAAATGAGCCACTGCAGGAATGAGTGTTTGAAAAGGTAAAGTACTCCAACCAACTAAGATCCTGTCTGAGGACAAAGGAAACCTGGCATGGGTAATAGAAGAATGAAGCTGTAAGTATCAGCTATGATTTTGTAACAAAATGCAGAAACCACTATTGCATGCATCTATTTTTTCCCCTACTTGCTATTTACTCACATACCCAGGATAGGCTCTGTAATTGAAATGAGGAAGAACTATTATCCCTCAGGGACAGAGGCAGAGGTTGACTCATGGACCTTGGTATCTTCCCTTTGGGAACAGGTATGAGCATCTTCCTATGTACCAATGAAAACTGGATTTTATTAAGCAGAAGCATGAAATTAACCATTGTTGTATTACAAGAAGTGTAAATAGGAGTAGATGGGTATGTGTAGATCGTCAACAGCCCACTAAAAGGGCCAGGAGTTATTGACTTACTGTCTCTTAGTTTCATATCTAACCTTCTCAACTCTGTTAACTATTGTCAGGACTGAGGTCACTGGAAGGTTTAACCAGTAGGAAGTATTGGGTGGCTTAGACACAGGGGTAGGAAAGAAGCAGCATTTATTCCTTGCTCTCTCTCCACCTCTAGTGGAATCTTAGGAAGTGCTGTGATGCTGTTTCAGCCATGAACCCCTTCATGGTTCCAGTACTTACTAGATGGTCTCTACTTAACATTCCTGAACTGTAATAACACTACTTCCTCCCTTCCTTCCACCAGCCCTAGGCGAGTTGTTTGTTGCCTATATTTATTAATGTCTGAGGTAGCTCACCATACCCTTTATTCTCTCTTTGAAACATATAGTCCTTTCTTTTTCCCTGCCTCATAATTCTTTCTTTGTACCATTATGTTTGTTTTAGATATTTAAGTATCTTACTTCATTTGAAAAGTGATTCTCACTGGGGGTTTCTTGGTATCTGGGGGTTTTCTGGAAGAGCCTTCAGGGCCACTGTTAAGAAAAAAGGGGAGGAAGAGAAAGAGGATATAAGAGTGATTTAGAATCACTGTCCTCACTTTGAAGATATTATTTCTGTTTTGTGTGTGTGTTTGCATTTCTCAGAAAGGTTTCTTTACTGCAAAGACTTGCTTACAATAAAATATTTGAAATCATGCATCTTTGTTGCTGATAAACATGTTGAATAGTGTTTGGTCAAAGATAAAAATCTGGTTATTGCTGCAATAGAAGCTGCTTTGTTCTAACTAGATGGTGGTAGAAACACATCATAGAAATGCACATTTGCTCTCGTCCCCTTCTCTTCTCTCACCCCATCACCTACAATTCTATTCTCATGGCCCTGACTCTCTGCCCCTTGTTTCTAGGGTATTCTCACTCTTGGAAGCCTGTTGAAAAAATTCTTGAAAGCATTGTGTATCAAAAGAATGAATGTATCCATAAAGCCTGCAATAAAAATAACCCAAACAAATAACTACCACATCACATGTCCTATTAGCAAAGTACTTGTGTGGGAACAAAATGTTGTTGTTGGTTTTGTTTTCATTTTTTTTTTAATACAGTCAAGGCCCCAGTGGGGCATGAATGTGGAATATCATCCTACTTTATAATATATGCACCATAATCTTCTTAAAATGAGTTTTCACTTCAAGAAACATAAGGACTTAAATATGAGCAGCCTGTTTTGTGCGTTTGTGTGTTTGGCATCTCATTACACTTCAGACCATTTTGTCTTCTTAGAACAATTGAATATCATTAGTGGAGGCATATTTTGTTGCCAGAACTTGCTTGGTTGCAATTGTGCTCGTTAAAATGTGTCCATTTGCCAGCTGATGGATGGGAATTCTGAAGGGTGCCTGGTGGGTGAGCATTTGAATATCAGAACTTTCATCTCTTTCTTCCAGAGAGAAAAATAGCTTTGCTACCAACCAACACAAGCATGAATTGTCCTTGACTTCCCCTCCCTCTTTTTGTCTACTTCGTGTAACACTCGGTTTAGTTCATGGAGTTTCTCTCAGGCACCCAGAAATGTGCAAGCTGGACAAACCTTGGAACAGATCCAAACTCCTCAGCTTTATTTGCATCTTGACCTTGGGCAAATCACTGAACCTCTCCAACCTCAGGGCTTTAATTTGCAAAATGGACCTCCTAATGTTTACTTTCATTGCAATGAAAATCCCCACACCTCCTTTTGGGCACAAGGTAAATAAATGCTCAATGACTGGAAACTGGTCAAAATGGTGGATCAAAGAAATGCATAGAATGGTTAGAGATGAGCTCAAAAGCAAATATAGCACAATATTTAATTAGAATATAACAGGGCACTAAAACACCAAGCACCCAAATAAGTCTCAGAAGCAAAGGCTAGACTTTAGTGTTGATTCTCATTATGTGTGAGAGTTAAGGTCTCCAAAGCCACCAGGAACACTGAATTAGCGAATGCTGACCATTGCTCCTAGAGTAAACCAGGTTAGGTCCTGGAACTCATTGGTCTAAAAATTTTTATCAACTAATCAATACACAACCTTGTGCTACTTTCTGTTTTAAGCCACCTGTATAGTTTTGATTCATTAACATTGAAATCACACCAGACAGCACTTTAACTCATGTCTGAATGAAATTTACCAAGCACATGCATCTTCTCCATGAAACACATTATACAGCCTTTTGCCAGTACTGCTGAGGAACAGTAGACAGTGAATCAGTAATATGCTGAGGGGCCATTTAAAACAGGTAAATCACCAACCAAAACACAATATACATGAAAATGTGAAAAATGTCCCACTAAATAGACCTCATAAAGGACACTTGTTTACAGTAAGAGAATTGAAGCAAGAAGGCAGAGTCTTGCCCTTTATCCTCAAGGGGAATGTACACACAGAGGAAACACACTTTTTTATAACTTTCTGCATGTCTGTGAATGATCCAAAAGTCATGAGTAATGATTTGGCGATTTCAAATAGTTTTAGCAGATGGGCAAATCTATAAAAATGGAATCTGCAAATAATAAGGATAACTCTAAATATCTGGGGAGAGGGAAGCTTGGACAGAGTCTGGATGACTTGATATGAGTGGAAAGAGGAGAGCTGAGGTAGGATGAGCTGGAGCAGCACAGGGTAGAAGGTCACTAAAGGGCAGGAACAGCGCATGGAAACAAAGCATCGTTGCCAGGGAACCTCTGGCCGGATCCCCTCATGATGCCCTTGCTCGCTCCCTTCACAACTGATCAGATGTCCCCTGCTCACAGAGAACTTTCTTGGCCTCCCCTTCAAAACAGCACCCACCTTCCAAAGGGACTCTTTCTTCTCCTTTATTCTTTTCCAAAGCACACTTTCATGACTTGACATATGGAGGGTGGGTTTGGTTTGTTTTGCTTTGCTTTGCTTTGTTTGGGAAGGACTTGCCTGTCCCAGCCAGAATGCAGATTGCAAAAGATGGATACTTTGTGGGACTGAAGCTACCTGGAGATCACCTGCAACAGCATGGTTGCCACTCTGTGTTAAATGGGACATACGTGGTAAGGAATCTGAATAGCACATTAAAAAGTATACCTTTTTCAGCCAAGAGAAAATAAACAGTCATTTGAGCAAGGAGTTCTATCAGTGATAGAAGATTGACAGTGCTTCTCATACTACATGCAAATATGAAGAAGAGAAAAATTACTCCTATGCTCATGGGATAAGCAATATAGAAAAAAGAGAAATAGGCTAAAAACAGAATGGTAAAGCTCATTTTAAACTTGCACTGAGCATTACAGTTAAGCACAATTGATTATTTTTTTAAAATTCTAGTGAGATGGGGTTTTTGGGGCTGTGGAGCAGGGGGAAGGAGAATGTAGATAAAGCACATATTAAATTGTCTACACCTAAGTGCCAGAACCAAGCAGAATCAAGTTTCTATGTCTTGAAATATTTTGTGATGTTTACATTCAATAGTTCCCCCACATTTCCCCATGCGGATCTTGTCTGTTTATTCCTGGTTCTTGGTATTTCCTACTCTAGATTCCACAGAAATCACAGCAAATCTACACTTGACAACCTTCTGGCCATTTTCTCTCTGCCTTAGTTGCAACTGCAGCCTATGTGATATGATTTGGAAGAAAATGTAAAACTGTCCACATTGTCAGTAGGGTCTAGAATGAGATACTGCAGAAATTTTGGGGTCTAAGAGCTTTCAAGATTCTGCTGTTCCTAAGTAACTACTGTCAGTCATTAATACGGTAGTGTAAACTAGCTTATCTTGGAGTTTTAAGCAGTCACCAGGCAATTCCAAACTATAATTTTATAAAATGAGAAAACTGAGATCCATAATGGGAACACAGTTTTCTAACTGAGTAATTTGAGACAGGACATAAACCCAGGTCTCCTGATATTCCATTAACTATAGCATTCTGATCCACAAATTTTCCTGCAGAAGTAGTTGAGAACAACTTTGAATGAAATTTCCAATTAGTGAATTCTTACAAGCAAAAAATATTAGACCCCCCCCAATAAAATGCAAATATCTTCACTAAAAAATGCAAATAACTTGAAAAGGTATTATCCTTGTTTTATCAAATTTTCTGTTCCCAGATGTCAAGTTCCATCTTAGTAGGCAATATCCTTCTATGAAAGATAAACTGAATTCAAGTTGTGGTGAAAAGGACTTAAGAAAGACCTAAAGTTCTGTGCAGACGTGGAGCCAACGTGCAGAAGAAAGGAAGCTCCAGAGAAGCACAAAGGGGAAGTCACAGAAATCAACCTAAGAGTTCCTGACAGCAAGCATTATCTTTGCTGCTTTTCTACAAACGACAGTGGCGTGGCCAAGGGAGTCCAGGGCCCACAGAGGCTGACAGGCAGCTGTAGAGAACCAGCTCTTTTGGAGCTGATTGTGCTGAGTCCCTGAGAGAGCCATGGAGAAGCAACTCTGAATCCTTGTGACTGTAAATGCTAATCAAGAAAGTGATGACACCCCATTGAGAGGTGAAGGATGAACTGATCCTTTCATGGAGGAGCTGGTTTTGACTAAAATGCCTTTGGAAATGTCTCATTTCAATGCTGCCCTTTCCAACAATGTTTTACACCACACACACACACACACACACACACACACACACACACACACACACACTCCCTGAGCGTGCGTGCTCAAGGAAAGAACTTCATAAACAAGCATACTTAGCTGTTAATGCTTGATGCTGCATAGAAAAATCTTCATATTTCTGTCTTCAGCCCACTTTTCCTCTCGATAAGTAAGTATTGCTTACTTTCTCAGGAGCATTTAAGCTGCTAAAAGGAAATTCAAGTTTCATGCCCCAAGAGGGTAGAACAATTATTCTCTTCTTTAGTTTGCATACAGTATCAGGAAACATATAGCTATGAATTAAATTGACTTACTAAAGGTGGAATTTCTGATAGGAGAACAAGCAAGTGAGTGAGTTACTTGGTGACATGAGATCCCCTTCCAGGAGCTTTTAAAAAAAAATGATATTTATTGTCACAGTTTTGTAAATATGCATCTCAGCAACCTTTATACAGAGATACTAAGCACCAATAATAACATTATCCACAAAACTGTAGGAGATTAAAAGAAACATCTGGCTTTCTATTTTGAAGGCTTATGTTTTCCTTCTTTTCTCTTCACAGTGCATCAGGCCACTGTGTTGGGGAAAAGAGTAACTTTGCTCTAAATCACAGATCAGCAAACCACAGTCTGACCCATACCACTTACTCTAAGAAAAGTATTGGCACACAGAAACGTTCATTTATTCGTGTATTGCATTTAGTTGTTCTCATGTCAAAACAGCAGAGATAAGGAATTGTGGTAATGAACGTGGTCCGCACAATGAAAAATATTTACCATGTCACTGATACAAAAAGGGTTCTAACAAATAGGTTTTACCTGCACTAATCAAAACATCAGTTTGGGGACAAAAACATTTAATTTTTTAGCAAGGCTTCCAGAAAAAGGTGCTATAGCTTGAGCTATTCCCCATATATGGTATCTGTACCAGGTTTTGATGTGGGCATCTAGCATAAGTGGGGAAGAGAAAAGTTCAAGAAAGTGCCTCTTAAAGGTGGGCTTTAAGGGGCCTCCCTGGTGGCACAGCGGTTAAGCGTTGCACTGTGGAGCTGTGGAGCTGTGGAGCTGTCGGCAGCAACGGATGCGAGTTCGACGCCTGACCAGGGAGATTCCCACACGGCACTGCAGACCTCTCCTGCCTCGCCTGCTGCTCCCCTCAGCAGTGTATTTCGATTGCTCTGCCTGTTCTGCTCCCCACTCCATCTCTGGTGAACCCTCTTGCTGCCCCACGCCCCTGGCCTGTACCCCAGCTTGTATGCATAAATAAATAAATCTTTAAAAAAAAAAAAAAAAAAGCTTGGGCTTTAAGGAATCCTGCACAATAGATTACACAAAACTTTCTAAGTAGCATGTTCCCCCTAGCTTTCTGGGTTAGCCTCATTTCCCAGTACTGATTTTGGTACAGCTCCATGGGCTCTTGGCATCCTCTTTTCAGACAGTATTTATTCTTGGCATCACTTTTTGGTTCCACTCTTGCCACTCACTTTGTGTAGGATACTAATCTGTTTCTTTTCCACTGATGACTCCAAACATCCTTCTGGCTTTGTTCTTCTAATTCCCATCTCAGCTCAAGTACGAGCAAAACAACAACCAACATTCTCAGTTGAGTGATTTATCTCTTAGGAGCTCTCCAATTATTAATCCTTGATCCGAAGACAAATATGAGATTGCGACATCCAGACAATTGTTTTCACCCCATATCCCAAGGTCAGTCAGTGCCCATGGAGTTGTTAAATGGGACCGTCCAGCAGTGCGTAATTTTATGGCTTCAGGAAAAGCACTGTCACCAAGCCATGGTAAGGTATAACCTGGTGTGTTGTTAAATACTTTCAGATTCTGTAAAGTGACATTCTTTCCTAACTGCTGATTTTCCTGAAGACAGGGAGCAGACTCTACACTTGGACTTGCCATTGACAGTAAAAAGGTGGGTGAAAACAACCACCTCTCTGTGCACACACCACCCACCCTCCATGTAATTGAATGGTCTGACAGTCTCTTGGCCATTAAGCCAAAAAAAATTATTTTGACTGTACAAATTTACTGAAAATTATAACATTAAGCTAAAAGCATTGACCTTTTGATTTAAGGACTCAAAATTGGGGGCACATCTATTTTTACAATCTGAGAAAAGCAGTTAAAGTGTACATGTCACTATATAGTATATATCTTCATACACACATAAATGTATATACAGTACCATTGTGATTTATATATGATGGTAAAATAATAAAAAATTGTGAATAAGTAGACAAGAGCATTATGATTTGAAGTCATTTGAAGACTCAGATAGCCCTGTGTATTGAATTGACCTACTAAAGCTGAAGAACTCCCACTAATGCCACAAAATTAAAAAATGTAAAATTAAGTATTTTGTTATAATGACTTTGAAAATTGAATAAAAATTGAAATATTCTTATTCAATATATGCCCTTAAAAGGCTAGAAAATGAAATAATATTTTTATAAACTTATTATCTAAAATAATAAGATAGGAACTTCCCTACCAATAGAGTCCAATGCTGCTGATGTGGATTCATTATCAGAAAGTTTAAAAAAAAAAACAGGATTTTTACAGATAGCTAAATAGGTAGAAATGATCCTCTTGACAGCAACATGATACCTGCTCTGTATCTTTTGCATCACTTTATTATCAATATCTGTGCACTAACTGAAATCCAACTTCTTCCAGGAAATTCCAATAACTTTGTTCTCATGGATGGAGTGCCCTTGAATTCAAACTCCAGTTTATCAGGTAGATTTAGTATTCACTTTTGAACACTGGCCCTAACAAGCCAATCTGCACGACTTGGGGCCCTAGGGTCTACTCAACTTCTCCGTCCTGGTCTAGCCCATCACCAGATTCCTTTACATCAGTGAGTATCAAGAGTGCCTCATAGCTGTGCTCATTTAAAATCTAACAACTCTCTCCTAGTGTAAAATTTGCATCACCAAATTGTTACTACCTCTGGGAAACTGTATGAGCCATTTCCAGCAGTTCTTTCTAGGCCCCTGGAGTTCCTCTCAGAGAGATAATGAAGACATGTGTCAAAGTTAAATGAGAGAAAACCCCAGGGGATAAGAGCAAACGCAGCCATTGAGGGTGATAGAAATGACAAAGGTTGTAATATAGGGACATGCTGCCAGGGCATGGATTATGTAGAAGTAGGAGGATCTGAAAAGAAAGAAAAAGCAATGGGAACAGGATGAGACTTTGGTCAAAAGGAAAATAGTAACAGAAAAAATAACACCATTAAAGTTGATCACTGCCAGAAAGTGATGAAGATACTCTGAGCAGTGAAATGAAACTTCTTTTCATCTAAAGGAATGCCCTGAGTGAGAAATGACAAGACGAAACACATCTGTCACTACTCCTGACCTTCACATAATGGGAAGAAAGTTAGCACAGGCAACAGCGATGGAGCAACTGTGAGGACATATTTACAAAAGTACATTTTCATTGTTTCCTTTGGCCAAGTCTCATTTTCTCATCTAGTGTGCCAGATCATACAGGTCAGGGACAATGTTTTGTAAGTATGTAAAAACACAGCCCATACAAAATCTTGTCCTACTCATAAATAGCCTTGTCTAAAGTCACTAGGCTAGTAAATGTTAGAACACTTAGACACTAGACTTCTATTGACTTACCTTGATCAAGTAAACAAAGGTATGCTTTATTTTTTTAACTTTTATTCTAGTATCATTACTTTATGACATTATGTAAGTTTTAGGAATACAGCGTTATAATTTAACATCTGTATATATCACATTATGATACCCACCAGAAATCTAGTTTCTCCCTTCCACAATCAATTGGTCCCTTAAACTTACCCTATTTACTCCCTTATTCCCCAACCTCTGCTTCTCCCTTCCCTTCTGGTAACCACCATTTTGTTTTTATAATCTAATACTTGGATTTTATTCATTTGTTTGTCCATTTTATTTATTTATTGTCTGTCTATGAGAGAAATCATACAGTATTTGTCTTTCTCTGTTTGACTTAATTCACTTGGCAGAATGCCCTCAAGATCCATCCATGTTGTTGGAAAGAGCAAGACTTCTCTTTTTTTTAAATAATTCAGTAGTATTCAATTTGTATATATACTTTATCTTCTTTATCCATTCATCCACTGATGGATGGACTCTTAGGTTGTTTCCATTTCTTGGCTATTATAAATAATACTGTAATGAACACAGATATCTATATACCATTTAGAATTGGTGTTTTCATTTTCTTTGAATAAACACCCAAAGTGAAGTGGCTGGATCAGATGGTACTTCTATTCTTCATGTTTTGAGGAATGTCCACACTGTTTTCTACAGTGGCTGCATCAGATTAAGTTCCCTTGTCAGTATTTGCATGTTACCTTTTCTCTACATCCTTAGGTTCATTTTAAATCTCTCCTGTTCTTATACTTCTAACTTGTCCTTAATATCTTATGTTGTTATAGTGAAAGAATCTCTATAAGCTATCTTATGTCCCTTCAAGAACAAAGGAGTTAAATGAATCAAGAGAATATTATTTATGTGACATATCACACACACACACCACACACACACACACAAACACACACACACAATGACTTGCACAATACATATAGGTTAGATCATCTGCTCTCCAATCTCTGGTAATTCTGAAAGACAATATTATATCATCACATCTTGCTTAATAAAGAAATTACTTAGGAATCAAAGTAAATGTAAACTCCCATTAAAGTAGGAATCTTTATCTAACAGTCTTCTCTTTTATATAATATCACCCTAATACTTCTTGATTCCCCACCTCCTATAGTCTCTCCTCTCCCACCAAGTCTTCAATCCCTTGTATCAAGTTTAAGTCAGAGGCACCCTTTTGAATCTTAGGCCAAACATTTCTATTTTTAATGTAATTTCATTGCTTTACATCATTGGAAGCATACTGGCATATGGGAATAGAAATTTAGATTGTGTAACATTCAGCAATGTCAAATGGGATATTAACAGAACCAAATTCTATGGTGTCCTACTTGCTCTTGGAATATGGGTTTTAGTGTATCAGTACCACAAGAATGACCTCTGAATTTGATGGAAGTCTATCAGTAATATGTAAATAGATAGAAATAATAAAAAAGACATATTGAGGTATTTAAAATCATAAATGCATGCAAATTCATCTCAAAAAGGATTAATCAATCATTAAATAGTTAATGAGGACTTGTGCTTTGTTAGAACTGCCCTAGGGACAGAAGTGAATGAAGAAAAAGGAAAACTTATGTTTTAATTGTCAAAAACATGAAAGACAGATGAAATATTGCATAAAAAGGGTAAAGCTAAGAGAAAACTGAAAGCAATTATATACATGGCAAATTTCACATATATACATATAAATATGTGTGTCATTATTCTAAGTGATATAAAATGAAAATATTAATGCTTCTCAAATGGAACACTAAAACAAGCACATGATTGGGGTACAGGAGACAAGGCTCCAACTCTGGCTTGTTTTGGATTATTTCTAAGTTGAAGTATACTTGTCACATTATGAATATATATAATACATCTTGATATTAAATACTGATATATTTATCAAAAGAAATTAGGAATATTTTAGATTTTCCTCTAAATTTATAAACATAGGCAACTATGGTATCTCAAATTGTTCCTTAATAAATTGAGCTAGAGACCAATGCAGAAGGGCAAAGAAACCTAGTTTAAGAAGAATAAAATGTTTAAATTTAGAAAAAGTATGTGAAAATACTATTGTGTTCAAATTTTTATAGTACATTTCTTGATTGCTTTTTGCAGAGAAGATGCATAACCCTTGACTAAGTCTCCAGGATTTGAAGAGCAGTTCTTGTATTTATTAGCTGTTTTACTTTGATCAAGTTAAACGCTCTTAGAATCAACGACTTTACCAGAGAAGCAAAGTTAAGATTATCATCTAAATTAGTCTAGTAACTGAAACATTAAGTAAAATAAGCATTCAATAAATTGTAAACATTCTGACACTCTACGCAGAACTGGAAAAATTAATAAAATGATTGTTACTGATTTGGAAGACACATCACAACTTGGAAAAATTTGCTCTCTATAACTATCCTAAAAAGGCTAACATAGTCATCCAGTAGATTACCATTTAAATGCAACCTAACCATTATTCCTAAAATTAACATAACCCCAAAGTTGATCATTAAGAAGGGCTGTGAGTTTAGCTTTTACTTTAGTACATCTTTCTGGGAAGTGAAATCTCTGTGGTAGGTCCTGCCCACATCCAGGGTCTGGCCTATGGAATGCACCTTACTGTCTCTCCTTAATGTACAGGTACAGATGATTTCTTCATCTAAGAGGCTGCAAGGGTTTTTTTCTTTTCCTGTCAAACTCTTTGAGGGCATTGGGCTGACAGTTCTGGGTCGGACTGAGTTTAATCTTTTCCTTTCAAATCAAATTATGGGGAAAATGCCAGGGAAATGGCTCCCTAACAGCTGGCATTGTTCAGAAATCACAGAGCTTGGTGAATTTGTAAGATAAGTGTCTAAATTGTGGGGAAAGGCAGACAGCTTCCCTTCTTGGGCTGATATCTGAGGAACTAATGACTAAATGACTCCATTTTGCTCTCCACACAATGGCCAGTCCTGAAAGACTCAAGAGGCTCTCGGGGGTTCAGTGGCTTCTCCAAAAATCAGCCTACCTAAATGCTGGTTTGAGGTCTTCCCCATGGCTTTTGCTCCCTTTTTAGTAATCTTACAACTTCTAAAAGTGATGAGGAAGAAGAGGGTAGATTCTTGCCTTGAGTATTGTGAAATCTGCTGAGACCCCCTCCTCCATCAAGACTAAGAAAAATGGCTAAGAAAATAAAAAGTACTCATAGGACAAAAGCCAGAAAGAGAGAAACAACTTTTAAAATATTATTGGAGAGGCACCACATTCACATTAAATACTAAAATATTAAAATTGATTGAGGTTGTGAAATAAGTGAATTACTTAGTCTCCCATGCATTAAAATTAATTTTTCATCTCTTTCTCCAGGACACTTCCCATTGGCTTTTGTTGAGTCCTCTTAATATTTTATTTGCTGAAGGGAAAAGGTTTCCTTTTGACATATTGGCATTCCTGGGGTTGGTTGACTATCTCATTGCCAACTCTATGAGCACATTTCCTCAGTCCAAGTGAAGCAACAATAAAGAATCAAAGATTTGCTACGCCTCCTAAATTTAGCATTTTTTCCTAACCTCCCTATATACTTTTTTTTATATAATATATATTTTTATTGTTATTTATGTCTTTTACATTTTGCATTCCCCTTGGGTAGCCCACCACCAATTCACCCGTGATCCATCTCCATGGTCCCTTGTGTTCTTTTCTATTCCATTTTGTGCCCTTTCCCTTCCCTCCCTCCGGCTCCTTCCTCCCCCCCTCCCCCACCACTGATTGTCTCTCTCCCACCCGGCC
>PVIJ01015759.1:0-35165 GCA_004024925.1 Scalopus aquaticus
TGATTGGATCCAGAAGATGTGGTACATATACACAATGGAATACTATTCAGCATGGAAAGAAGATAAACACATGCAATTTGCAGCAACATGGATGGAATTAGAGGGAATCATACTCAGTGAAATAAGCCAGAAAGAAAAAGAAAAATATCGAATGGTTTCACTTATAACAGGACTATAGGGAGGCCGGGTGGGAGAGAGAGCGGTGGTGGTGGTGGGGGGGGGAGGATAAGGGCACAAAATGGAAGAGAGGAGAATACAGGGGACCATGGAGATGGATAACGGGTGAATTGGTGGTGGGCTGCCCAAGGGGAATACAAAATGTAAAAGACATAAATAACAATAAAAAAATAAAATTAAAAAAATAAAAAAATAAAATATTTTGCTTTTAGTATCTTAGTGTATTTGCCAGTAAAATCAAGCTTCTATTTCATCATGATACATTTAAAAAACCCTCAACTAAAAAAAAATCCATCAAATGACCTATTATTTTCAATATTTCTTTCTAACATTAGTGAATTTAAAACAGTGATAATGTGCCACACCATATCATCATGGTTGGCAGTAAATTTTTCAGCCCAGCAAGGTGGGCTCAATTTGGCGGGACTTTGAAAACTACAAGTGTGCACTAGAAGCAAAGTTCAATAGCTGAGTTACTTCTGCTCTTTATTGCCTCTCTATTTCCTTTCATCATCCCTGATCTATTGGTTCCTTTGTCTCTGCCTCCAAATAGGTATGAGTCCCCCAAGTCTATCTCTATGAAGGTTTTAAACTACCCACAAAACCCTAGTGCCTCTTATAACTGCATTGTATTTCCTAGTGACTTTTTAACAACCACCAAAAGGAAAGCTAACACAAAAGATGGTACAACAAACAAGCTGAATGTAGAGGGTGGACACAGGATCTCTTGCTTGTCACTAACAAGGTGTGGCCTTGACAAATTCATTTGCAAACATTGTGACTCTATTTTCTTGTCTTTAACAACAACAACAAAAGTTTTCTAGTATGAATCCATACAGCTAACACAGCTGTTATTTGACCAACAAAAGTCCATTCATTTGTCACACACATACAAAACGAAAAATATCTGTATTAAGGTACTCTGCTTTGATGTAGTTTAGACAGAATCACATCATGACTAGTTAAATCTTAATGGTCTTAACTAGGCAGAGATGACTTCATTTCTTCCTTTAATCCATATATTTTAAGTACAGTACTACTGTAGAAAAGGGGCGCACAGGCAACAATCTTCATGGAAACTGGTTCATTAAAGTTCATAAAATTTCAAATATTTTCTATCACATCTATATTTTTATTTCAAGATATTTTCGGAAATTTATTTGTACATTTCTACCGTGTAAGTAAAGACTGTGGAGAAAAAAACTTATACCCACTCTTGTAAGAAAAGAAAAATACATGGTACCATTTTTGCTTCAATGTAATTTAAAACTAGGTATAAATTGATAGCAGCAATTCTTTCAGAAGGTACATTCTGTTTCACACCAAATTGGACCATATACATCATCAAATGATCCTAGCATTATAGCTTTGGGAAAGTGCTTTAAAATTATACATCAAGGAAATAGTTCTGCTAAAATCTCTCTTAATGGGAACTACATTAGCCAGAGTTGCTGTCAGAATAATAACCTAGCAGAACTGCTCATTCTTATAAAGGCTTCCACACTTTTATAAGCACATGTATACTATGGAAGAACATGTAATTCTACAAATATTTTATTAGACTGAATGTGAGACTGAGTGCAATCAAAATTTACTCTGTAATTACTACTTGAGTAATCATTCCAAAAAGACATAAGGTAAAATAGTTGCCAACTTTGGGCCAATATGAGAGGCAGCATAATATTTAGCAAGAGCACAGGTGTTGGAACTAATATTCTACTTTAAATTGATTCCTCTTAGAAGACACCTTGAGTTCCAACCTAACGCTAAAATACACAGCTAATGAAACCAACAATCCAAAACTGAACTCACTCCTGATGAAAATAAAATAATAATGATCTAACAGATTTAAACTAAGGATATTTAGGATGGTCAAAAAGAAAGTGACATTTTTAAGGTTCCTCTTAAAAATTCCCACCACATGTTATAATATCAGACTTTGAGAATCCTTTAATAAAGAAACCTTATTTAATTTTGTTTATCTCTGATTTTCTCAACTTTAATCATAGGACTATAGGACCATAAACGATTTCTTTTTTTTTTAACCAGCCAGTTTTTTTTGGCATAGAAGAACTGGGGTGTAGCTCAGAGGTGTAGGTTGGTGAGAGGATTCATTAGAGAAAGAATGGGGATCAGAACAGACAAATCTACTGAAATATACTGCTGAGAGGAGCAGTGGGAGAGACAGGAGAGGTCTGCTGCACCATGTGTGGGTTAGCTTCCTGGCTGGGGATAGAACTCACGCCTTGGCGGTGATAGCACTGAGACTTAACCCCTAGCCTACCAGGGAGGCCCCCTCTAAAAGATTTCTTCCTTTAAGTTTATTTTATTATCTGACCTTCCTTCAAAACCTAAAAGTGGTAGTTAGTATTTACTGAATGCTTACTATATGCAAGGTGCAATGCAAACCCCTTCACAGGCATTAAATCTTCACCTCGTCATCCTTTTGAAATAGGTATTATTATTATTTGTATTTTGTAGATAAGGAAACAGGTTTAGATGAGGTTCATACTATTTTCATTATACTAAAATGCTATTTGCCATTTTCACTATGTTGACTAATAGCAGAAAAGCAATGGTGGCAAAAATACTGGTACCTTTGCACCAATTAGCAGTAGTCACTGTGTTAAGTCTCTGTATTCTCCACCCACAGTTTTTTAGCAGTTTCACTTTAAAAAGCCCTTGACAAAGCAGTAAAAATGACTAATTTTTATTCAATCTCAATTCTTGAATACATGTCTTAATTTTCTAAGTGATGAAGTAGTATAACCATGTGGAGTGCTTTTGCTACACAATGAAGTATAATGTGGGCCCTAAGAAAAGGCACTTATGAAATCAGGATCTGAACAAAACACTATTTTTGTGGGACATCCTTATTACTTGAAAGGCTGACTAAACAACTTCGGTTGTTCATATGTGGGTATTCACCAGGTATTTTCACGAATAATGAAGTACAATAAGTATGTCACTTTAAGGAGACTAACTGATTGTATCTGTTGCTACTGTTAACATTTAACCTTTCAAGTAAAAATTAGAATTTCAGAAACTTCCACCCCTATGAACTTCACAGCTTCCCAGTATTTAAAGACTTTCCTGATGAGACTGGTGGTGATATTAATATTAATAGATATTTAATGTACACATAAATACATATTTATGTATATGTACATATACATATATACATATGTATGTATTTCAATGGCTTAATAAACTTATGCAAGGCAAAAAGATTTAAGGAAAGATTTGCTATAAGTTTTTGGAAAAGAAAATTGCTCCTGCTTCAGAGAAGGCTTTCAGGGCCAACCCTCTCTATCTGAGCAGTGTGACACCTGGGTAAGGAGCCTGGAACTACTGCAATGATTTTGACCCTAAAAACGATCAAAAGTTTTGACCCTAAAAAGGGTAACACCAGTGTGAAGCTGATACTGCAAAAGGTAGAGAAGAGACATGAAAGAACTATAAGTCACAAGCAACATAACTGAGCAACAGAATTACCTTACTCCTGAAATCCATCTTACCTCTGAACTATCTAATACATTCTCTTAATTGTTGAAATTAGCTCGAATTGGGCATTCTAGTATAACATAAAGACTCCTAATTTGAGGCATTCCACTAAATTAAACTAATTTTTTTAATGAAGGTAATTTTTGTAATTAAAGAAAAACTTACAACTGGGAATATCCACCTTGAATTATTTGTGTAGTTTCATATGTAAGAAACATTGTGTATAATTACCTTTTCAGTGTTCTTGTATTTTTCCCATCCTTTTAGCATTTTCAACCATTTGGTAGTTCTTTCAATTTCCAGGTGCTTTTGCTAAAATAAAAGTGAAATTCATTATTACTGTTCATTTGAGGCTTCTTTTCTTACATATTACCAAAAATGTCAAAGAAAATGCTGCTAACAGAGGACTACTAAAAAGGTTATTCAATAGTAAATAGCAAATATCTAACTTTTAAAAAGTTGGATAGCTGATTACAGTTGTATCAATAGGATTCCATAGCTAAAATTAAGATACAAAAGTGATGTGCCATTGAGATAGGAAAAAAAGGAATTGTTTAAATTTTCAAACACTTTAAAACAAATCACTAAAACCCTTATATAACACTGGTCAACAAATTTTTACAAAAGTCGTTACTGAAATAAAATTAGTCATTTCCTATCAATTTGTATGTGCTCAACACGAATATGACAGTCAAATTCTAATTTTGGCTCTAGGTTTTTTTTTGTAATCTGCAAGAAATTGATATTTACATCACGAAATGCACGCCAACAGTAATAGGCCTACGGTTAATACCTTTAAAAAATCAAGTCATAAACTACTTCTTCGATTTCTTCCCTTGTCTCTTGTACAGCTGTTCAGGAATAGAATAGACGGAAGACGGTTTCCATTGTGCAAAAGCACAGCCTTAAGACTCAGTTTCGAAGAGTCTAGAAATAGTCTCTATTCTTGTGGGTCATGAGTGATTTCTAAGGAATTCATGAGGCCCTCAATATCGGAAGAGAATACCAGAGTACTTTCCTTTCTGAAGAAAGGCTCCAACTGCTGGTAGTGCTTTCAATAGAAAGTAATTGTGACATCTTCTTCTAGAAGATTCCACTGTTGGAGTCTTCTAGAAGATTCCATTATGGGATAAGTCCAAATCACAACCCAGGTCATTTCGTTCTTCCTGTGTTAGTCTGTGTGGGGTTGATGATGCACCACAGTGAAAATCTGGATCACTGCATGCTGATGGAACAGGAGAAGAACAGGTCGGCTCACCCTTGTCCTCATCAGATGAATCAAGAGAATATTCTGCTGGAGGTTCTGGAATAGGAAGTCCCTCACCACGTGGAACTGGTCTCAACGCAGAAAGAAAGTTTGGGTACACTATTTTCAACTTCGTTTGCTTCATTATTCCGCCAGAAAGAGGAACCAAGCAGACATAACAGTCTTTTATGTGGTTGCTTGGCTCTTTCCACACCATGGGACTACAAATGGCATTGATGGTCTTTTGCCACTGAAACCACTGTGAAAGCTGTATTGTACATGTAGCACAGCATAGATGCGCGGCCCAAGGCTTGTCTTGGTCACCAACCTTGCATCCGAAGTCAAGATGAGAAGTCTTCTTCACTTGAGAAGTAATCCTTTTCTTCTGGTTGGCAAATGTCACTTCCCCACAATAGAACAGAAATTGTCCACGCTATTAACGCACTTTTGAGGCATGACTGTTCTGTATTGTGCCTAAATGGATAAAATCATAACAGTTCTATGGAACAGTAGCTTAAACTGTCTCACACAAAGTCTGAAATACTTTCAATGCTCAATCTTTCCAACAGGGCTTTATCTCGGGCACTGCTGACATCAGTTTACTTCAGCAGCTGTCAGGCAGTAGTATTGCATTGCATCAGAAAATGATGCAATCAACCCTGGATGATATGTGCATGATGGTATTATGCAATGCGATGCAATATTACATCATTCTAGGCTGACTCAGGATATTGTTGCAGTCCTACTGGATACATTTACATGGTGAAACATACAAAATGAATTATATGAAATATCTTCAAAACAAGAGCTAATAAAAAATTTTCAGGGTTATATTCATGTTCAGCACACCACAATACTACAGATTAGGGCCTTTTAAAGTCAGTAATGATCTCTCTGTTGACCAGTGTAATCTACAAATTTAAGCCAATTTAAATTTAAACCAATTAACATTCTAAAATATTTTTATGAAGCACAGCAACACAATTTCAAAATTCCAGTCTCTCCCTTCACATTTTGCGAATTCTAGCATCTGAATGTTTTCAATGACAGAGCTGATTTTTTAAAGGACAAATGTGTATTTGTGGAGAGATTACTGAATACCCAGCAATACTGCTAGTGAAAAATTATACAAAAATAATAGTTGCCACGCTAAAAAAAAGTCACCATATTATGTTCCCAGACTTCAAACTATACTACAAGGTTACAGTAATCAAAACAGTATGATACTGGAATAAAAATAGACACACATGTCAATGGAATAGAATTGAGAGACCAGAGAATACCTTCATTAACATGGACAATTAATGAATTTAATGACAATTGCGCAAGGAGTATACAAAGGGGAAAGGCTCTTCAACAAACGGTGCTGGGAAAACAGGACAGCCACATGCAGAAAATTGAAACTAAACTACTCTCTTACACCATCCACAAAAATTAACTCAAAATGGAATTAAGAGTTGGATGTAAGATTGGAAAACATAAAATACATAGAAGAAAACATAAGCAAAGCATTCTACAACACTGGCTTCTGGAATGTCTGTCTTTGGGGACTCAATTCCAACAGCAAGGAAAACAAAAGCAAAAATAAATGACTGGAACTACATCAAGTTTAAATGTTTCTGTACAGCAAAAGGAACTATCATTAAAACAAAAAGACACCATATGAAAGGGAGAAAATTTCTGCACATTGCACATCTATCAAGGGGATATTATCCAAGGATCTCCTACAACTCAACAGAAAGAAAATAAAGAACTCAATCAAAAAATGGGCAGAAGAGCTAAATAGACACTTCTCCAAAGAAGACATACTGATGGCCAACAGACACATTAAATTATGCTCAACATCACATATTGTTGGGGAAATACAAACCAAAAGCACAATGTGATACTACCTCACTCCGATGAGAATGGTCCATATCAAAAAACCAGAAACAACAAAAGTTGATGAGGATGCAGAGATAAAAGGAACCTTCATTGAGTCTTGGTAAAAATGTAGACCAGTCCACTCCCTATAGAAACCAATATAGTAGTTCCTCAAAATACTAAAACTAGAGCTACCATATGATCCAGCAATTCCACTCCTAGGTATCCACCCAAAGAATACAAAATCACTAATTCAAAGGGCTATGCGTACTGCTATGTTCATTGCAGTAGTATTTACAATAGCTGAGTTATGGAAACAACATAAATGTTCACCAACAGAACAGATGATTAAGAAGATATGATACAGATACACAGTGGAAACCTACTCAATTGTATAAAAAAATGAACTCTTGCCATTTATATTAACATGCATGGAACTGGAAGAGATTATGCTAAGTTAAATAAATCAGAAGGACAAAGAAAAATGAAAGACGATCTCACTCATGTGGAATATAAAGGAAAAAAAAAAGGAACTGACAAAATCAAAACAAACCCTAGAAATGACTGGTAGAATTAAAGCTGCTGGAGGAAAAGGGCAGGTGGGAATGGGAACAAAGTGGGGAGCGATAGTGTGGTAACATGCATCTGTGAACCTAGTCCCCTAAATCAAGTCCAGTGTTGTAAACCAATGTTGCCTCAATAAAGAAAAAAATTATAAAATTCATTAGCTCTGAAAAAAAAAAAAAAAGAAATGCCACTGTTTGCTAAGGACGACTGAGAAAAAGTACTGTGACAGGTTCTCCCACCTAGAAACAGGAAGGAGAGCAGCAAGACTGTGATGGAAGGAGCAGTCAAACCCACCAGGGTTGTGAGAGATGAGTCTTAAATGCAGAACTGAAAATTAGGATTTTTTAAAAGATTTATTTATTTATGCATACAAGAACTGGGGTATAGGCCAGAGAAGTGGGAGGTCAGAGGATTCACCAGAGACAGAGTGGGGAGCAGAACAGGCAGATCCACTGACATATACTGCTGAGGGGAGCAACGGGTGAGGCAGGGGAGGTCTGCTGAACCATGTGGGAAGCTCCCTGGCCGGGGATCAAACTCGCTCTGCAGTGGCTGTGGATAGCTTTATAGGCTGAGATTTAATCCGCTGCGCCACCAGAGAGGCCCTGAAAATCATTAGGATTTTTATCAAGAGCAGCATGCATAAGAATATTCTAAGAGGCATGTGTAGATGTAGTTGAGATAATTCAGCACCACAAGGGTGGGAGACAGCAGCTCTAAAAGGGTTAAAAGAAGAAGTGAGAGGAGGTGAGGTGGGAAATGTAGGAGAGAGGGGATATATCACACTAATAAAAATCTGGGGCAAAGCTGGGGACTGAAGAAGTTTGTACAAAAATGCTGCTTCTTCATTTCTTTGATTTCCAGGAGAAGAGAGATTTTTTTTTTTTGCACACTACTTGGGCCTGTTATCCAATCTCTTATTCACCAATAAGGAGTGACTTAACTGATTAGAAAATTAGGAAAAGAACTGACCATGTACACAGAACCAGCCCTCTGTCTCTTTTCTTTGGCAGCCTACCTACCCTCAGAGTACATTTGTACTCCATCCTTTCTGGCAGGAGAAAACACCTTCTTCAGACAAAAGTCTATGGTGATCTTTCTGACCATGAGTCAGTCTGTATTCTTACAGGGTTCAGTTAAAAAACACTTTGCTACTGCACATTTAACTTATATATTCCCTTAACTATTTACATTCCATAAAGGCCGAGGTGTTTGTTGCTTTCCCAGTGCCTAAAACAGTGCCAGGTACATAGTAGGTACCTATTTTATTTTCATGAAAATAAAACATAACATTTTTTCTTATGAGTGAGTTAAGGCTGCAATTTTGTTAATTCTCCTCAATCCCCACATCTTTTTTTCTGGAGGCTTCTGTAAGTGCATTATGTATATGAATAAAAAGGAACAGAAGTGGAAGACCACATAGGAAAGAAATCATTCTGAGGACGTATTTTAAGCTCAAAAAATGTCTTCTCATTACAACCCTCTGAGGTAGGTATAATCATCTCCTTTACAAATAAGGAAATAGAGGCACAAAGGGTTTGGAATAGCAAAGTGTTCAAATCCCTTAAGGAATAAGCTCAGGGTTAATGAGGGTTCAAAGCTGGGTACTTTGGTTTCAGGCCATGCATCCTTTGCCAGCACATCTTATGATTCTCACTTTATCGTGTACTCTGGCCTTGTTCAGGCAATCGTAGCTTTCAGATGAAAGCAAGAGCTCCTTATTGACTGTCTTCAATATAGCTTCATGCAGGCAGATGGTAGGTCATTAATAGCTTTAGGTGTAAAGAAAACATAAATCCTCTCCCCCAAAATCCTGAATTTAGGTAATGATTCTTACAAATGAGAATATTTTTACAGAATTTTATTTTTAGGCATATTCTTAAAATTCTTTAATTATTTAATTCTCTGTAAAAATTTTGATTTTTTTTTCATAATGATTTCTTGTGAGCAAAAAGAAAATTGTTGTAATTCCCATTCTTCAAAAAGACTAAGCATATTCTTCATCATATTATTAATGATAAAATGTTACAGATGGTTCCAGAAATATGTTTAATTTGAAAACTCAGCGGGGCACTGAAATCTAATTAATGTTTCTGCTAAATGTGACTTTAGAGAAGGGCAAGCTGTGAAAAATTAAGATTAATCTAAGTTGCCATTTGGTTGTTTTGTTTCTTTCTTCTTCTTCTTCTTTTATTTTTTTTGTCCTTCTGTACTTCCTTCCCTTGATTTCTTCAAAACACAATCCTTTTCTCCACCAACAGGAAAACACCAAATAATTCAAGCCAACCCAAGAGTATAATAACACATACTTTGCCAGGAAAACCCTGCTGAGATCTTGCAGGTCTCTTGCTATCCTTCATTTTTATGACTATGAATTATCAATGAATTACTTTAAGAAGTATTCTTTTTTTTTTAAAGGCACATTTATATTTTAACATACATACACACACACAATTTTAAATCCTACACATTCTCACAAATGCAAGGACAAAATACACATAATTTTAAGAACAATTAAGTACGCTTTTCTTTTCTCATAGGGGAAAATAATGGTAAGACATCTTGGGAAAAAGCTCCTAAGCTGTAGGATTTTTAAATTCTTTATCAGTAATTGAATCAGATTTAAATGTTAACATCATAATGCCGTCAATTGAACAACAGCACATAAATGCATGTGAAAGTCTTTTCTCCCACTTGTGATAATCTATAGTTTATGTATAAAATCTATTTTATCACCAAGTATGATATAGCTAACTAAAGTAAGAAGTAACTAAAAATACATGTGACAAAAGTAAATCTTAGTGCTCTAGAAAAATAAGCTTAAAGCACATCATCATGCTATAACACCAAGACAAACTAGAATATAACAGCGAGTTAGAATATCCACCTAAGTTCAGAAGACTTCAAACTCAACATATTTCTATGAACATGCTGCTAATACCATTCTCTTCCTTAACAAGAATTAAGCATCATTGCCCACTAAGTCAATCTAATTAGAACCTAAACTGTTTGCAGCCTACTTTTTATCTTCCTTCCACACCCAAACTACATTGTGCTGCTTCACATCTCTTGCATCCATCAAGTCCTGTGTCCGAGGGAGGCACTCCTAATTCCTAGATGAAAGCTCTAACTCCATACTGGTAGCCCTGTCTTCAATACAGCCTCCATAATGTATACCACCACTTTTAAATGTGTGCTAGTTTAAAATTCTTCAATAGCAAGCCATTGCCTACAAATAATTATTAATAATTAGAAATAAGTAGAAATTAATAATTAAATTAATGGGTGGCTCTTCTCAATATGGTCCCAAATCATCTTCCAGGTCCACCTATTTTAACTTTTATGATCTGGCCACCTTTAACTATTTATCATTCCCAACACACAATTTATTTTTATGCCTTGTGGACCAATGTTTGCTAGACCGTGAGGATCTTCCTCACTATCATTTAGCAGAATACCATGATCCCCTCAAGACCCTGTCAAACATCAAAGGTGTGGAACTTTTTCCAAATCCCATGCTCCTAGCAAAATTAACTATTTCCTCAGCAGTTCATTACATGGACTAAGGACCCAGTTGGTCTGAGTTCAAATAAGAGTTCTGCACCATCCAATGTGTTTCAATTTGGGTGGGGCAAGCTACTTAAATCTCTGTATCATAGTTTCATTTTTAAAATGGGAATTGCTATGATTATTGCTATAGTAATCTTACAACTGTGTTTAGTTGACGTTAATACCAAAATTACACTATTTTTGTACAAGAATCATATCACATTTTCCCTTTTTTATTCCATAACCTCACTTGTAAAATGTTCAGTAAACATTTTAAACATAATTTACACAAGCAAAGATAATCATCACTATGAAGCAATTAATAACAGTCTGTGGTTCAAAGGGTAGAGAGGTGGAAAGGATAAGGAATATGGACAGTAACATTATAAAAACTTTTGATAGCAATTCAATCATTATAATATAGAAGTAACCAGAAAAGAAAGATAACATTTCTTATGTAGCAAAATGGTAGAAATGGTATCATTCTATCATGCTGGCAACATTTTTCAAAAGGCAGAAGTACTCAAGTTAGCTTTCATACAAAATTGAAACTTAAGTAACTCCTTTGAGCTCAAAGTGTCCTTTGAGACACTTCTCCATTTTTATTTTGAAATATTTCAAAGTAACAGAAAAGTTGGAAGACCAGTATACCATATATTTAATGTGATTCACCAAAATTCTCCAATTACTACATTTTGCCAGACTGACCTATTTATAAGGATTTTTGTTTTGTTTTGCCTTGGGCTGATCTATTAGAAAATCACAGGCATCACAAACATTTTACCTCTAAGTATTTTAAGTATACAGCATCTAATAACAAAAATACATTATCCTACATCATCATAGTACCACTATTACATCTCCCAAAATTAAATTGGTTCATTATTACCTAATAAACAGTTCATATACCAAATTCCCCAATTGTTCCCCAAGTATTCTTTATAACTTGTTTTTCTTTTGAGGTCAGGTGTGGTGGGAGACTGAGGACATCGATCATGCACTGCCTTTACTGGCATATCTCTTTACTTCCTGTTACTACAGAGCAGTTACCTTGTCTTTTTCTGTCTTTCATGACACTGATACTTTTGAAGAATCTTGGCCACATTATCGAGCTTTGCCTGTTTCCTTTAGATTTTGGCAGGAATTACACAGGGGATATTGTTCCTTCCTATGATATCACATCCAGAGGCATATCATGTCAATCTTTATTATCAATGATGCAACATTTTGATCAATTGATAAGTGGTATTTGCTAACCTTCTCCATGAACTAATGGAGAAATAAATCCCCTTTATAACTGATATGTAATCTGTGTGGTATATACTTTGAGGCAGCGTGGACATCATTTCCTTAACAATACTACTCAATGGTCTTATCACCCATGATCAACTTTGTCTGAATTAATTATGATTCTAATGATGGCAAAGTGTGGTGTTTTCTTTTCCTAATTTATTGTTATATTATTAACTGAAATTTTTCTATTATTTTTTTTTCCTTTCTACCCCCTCCACTTTTTTATATCAATGTAGTAATCCATTATTGTGACTGTTTTTGAAGCTCAAGTTGTCCCAAATTAGGTTGAAACTGCCTCTCCTCTGATTGGAAATTTCCCCCTTCAAGTGGATTCTTTAGACATGCCCTATCTGACACAAAATATTTCAGTTTTACTTTAAATTTTTTCTACCCAACACCTAGATCAGGCATTTTTTAAGACACTGGTTCTTTTTAACAGGAAAATAAAAAACTCATATCTGGGTACTAGATGAGCTCATCACCAAAATACTTTAAGTCATATAATATAGGGTACCCTAGTATGAAAAAATTCTACTCCTCTGAGAATGTCAGAACAATGAACATCAAATGGAAAATGATGCTAAGGTCTTATTAATCTCTATCCTACATGCCTTTTGTTATCTCTCCATTATCTATGCTGACTGTAAAAATGGTACATAATCATTTGATCTTTATAAGCAGATACCCAGTTATTTTAAATTGATGTCCCCTCTGAAAACAAGACTGATGGGCAAGGATTAAAAGGATTAAAATTGGGACTAAAGTCTTCTTTGTTCCCTCTCAACCTCCAGTGATTTGAGACTATATTTTTAGCCCTATGCAGAATCAGTTGACTAGTAAGTACTTAATAACTGTTTAATCATTGCATAGTATTCATTTGTCTTTTATCTCATGAAAGGCTCCTCCCACTATTAACATGATAAATAGTCCAGATAATAAAGGCTAAATATATATAAAGCATGGATAGATATAATATTGGCTTCTCTTCTAGAATAATAAATCTTAGAACTTTACTGCAAGTCTTCAGATTCTTTTTTCTCCTATTTGACTATTAGGATGTGTGACTGAGGATAAGCTGACTGGAATCATACACATCTAAACCTCACCAGCAGAGGTCAGGAGAGGACAAGAAGTACAAGAAGGAAAGTGTCCTGTTTTGACAGAATAAGGAGTCTTTTGGTCTTATATACTTTGAGTAAGATTTGATTTGAAGATAGATATAGGCCTTAAGTGTGTAAATAAGCCCATATAATGTATAAGTCAAACAAAATATCACACTATATAAAAGAATAGCTGAATTCATGAAAATTCAGTTTTACATATCCTTTCCTCCTTATTAAAAACATAAATAAGCTCAAAGAAACAATATAATCCATTATTAATATTGTTCTCTGCAGAATAAATATAATAAGTGTGTTTGTTTGTTTAACTGCCTGTCTAGAGGGATCCAAAGCACTTTGCAAATATCAATATTAATCCTCTTATGAGAGAGTGCCTACAACTGTCCCTATTTTAAACAGAGGATTGCCTTGTAAAGTACTATATTGGCAAAGCTAGAACTGAAGCCATGATTACTCGACTATGCATTAGTGTACAATGTATTAACATACAAGTCTACCCAGGTAGCAATAAGTCACTGCTTCAAGTGGATGCTTTGTAAAAATTAATAAACACTACACTTTCAGCAAAGCTATCTTTTCCATTGATTTTTTCAATGAAGTTAATATATGTAGAATTTTTTAAAATTTGTTTTCTAGAAATGGCAGAGCTTGGTCATTAGGAGTGGGCAGTCACTGAAGAATACATGAAGTAAACTTCAGGAAAATTGGGGGAAATCCTGATAAACTATAAAGTTTCCGGCTTAGACTGCTCTGCATGTCTGAAGTCCTCATTTCATTTTAAAGAAAGAACAACTGTAAAAAGTAGGTCATACAACATGAGTGCATTTGATGCACAAAAGGCATAGAGAAATTTCAATAAACAGCTTCAGAACATGCTCCTCCTTCAATAAGACTGACAAATGAATATAAAATTATCTCATGTTAAAGTATCAAGGTGTACATCGATTAGTTTCTAGTGATTTCCTATATCAAAATTTTAGCATAAACAACTAATTATAAGCATAGTTGTATTAGGTAAGAGGTCTTTTACTGTATAGACAAGTCTTTACAGAAAAAAAAATTAAAACAAACAGCCTCCCTCAAGCAAGCATCTGCCACTAATATGGTCCTATTTCTTTTCTTTTCACTGTCACATTTTGGAGCCTTCTATATTGGTGGCTCCCAAACTTTTGAGTTTTCTGGGCCAGGATATTATTTTTAAAAGGGGAGGGGGAGCAAAGGAAAGGCACTGGAAAGAGAAGTCAACAGTGAATTACTAGATTTTGACTTTACCAAATAGAAGTTATCTTGTGCTAAAAGTTGCCTTCTAACTTCCCTTCCTAATTTTTCCAATAAAAAACACCTAATATTCAAAAGGACAATGTCTGCCACTCTTTAAATAACATGTTTAGCTATAAAGCAGTCATTACATTCAGTCATTCATTCAGCCACCACTTACTAAGCTAAGACTATGTACATAACTGTTGGTTCTGGGATACAGAAGTAAACTAAGCAGATAACCACCAGCTCCCTCTTCCCCCTGAGATGACTTCTCAGTGAGGAAAATGATAAAGACATAGGTCAAATATTTAATATGTAAAACAGTGTTAAGTGCTAAAGAAAAAAACAAAGGAGGAGGATAATTTGCATGGGTGGTGGGGGGAAGTAGTCCATAATTCTAGATATGATAACCAGAGCAGGCTTTATTCTGAATGTGACATCTGAGTAAACATCTGAAGGGAATGAGCAACTGCAACTCGCTGCTATCACAAAAGAAGAGTACCCAGCATAGGAAACAGCCAGTGCTAAAGGTCTTAAAGAGGTAATATGGTGGCATGCTATAGAAACACTAAGAAGACAATGAGCAAGAACAAGTGACAGGAGATAAAATGAGAGATTTAATGACTTTCTTACAGTGATATACTTAGTATCAAACTCTAACTTGATTCTATTTTACAAATACAAAGGGTAGATTTTCCTCCTCTGATAAACATAATTCACCAGGAACTACATATAAATGCAAGCTAGACTTACCCGTTCCACAACTGCATTATGATAGGGGAGCTCCTCCTCACTGTCGAGGAAAAACAGTATGTGAAATCACTGAAATCACAGTCAACTGACAAATAATTATAAATCTATGGTGACATATAATGTACAACCTTTTATTTGTCATCACAAGAACTACATAAGCTTCCATTCCACCACATTCAGTATAAAACAGTTAGGTACACTGTAACCCAAAGCACCCCCCCATTTTAAAATCTCCAGACCTGTACTAATACAATAACCTCTAGTCACATGTGGCTATTTAATTTTAAACATAAATTTAAATATTAAATGTATATAAAATTAAAAATTCAGATACTCAGTCTCATTAGTCACAGTTCAAATGCATGATAGAGGCTACTGTATTCATCAGTGCAAACAGAGAAAAAATATTTTCACTAGTGCTAAAAGTTCTATTGGACAACATGCTCTAGACCAGGGGCCAGCAATCTCTCCATAAAGGCAAATATTTAAATATTAAGAGTTAGGTTTTATGGAACAATAAGTCTTTTTCACAACTTTTCTCCACATCCTCAGCAACACTTATTTCTTACTTTTTGATAGCATCCATTTTAACAGGTGGGAGGTGATACTGCATCATAGTTTTGATTTGCATTTTTGTGATGATTCGTGATGTTGTATACCTTTTCATGTACCTGTTTGCCAGCTATATGTCTTCTTTGGAAAAATGTCTATTCAGATCTTTTGCCCAGTTTTTATTCGGATTGATTTTTTTTTTTTTTTAGTTGGATGAGGTCTTTATATATTTTGGATATTGAACCATTAACAGAGATATGATTTGTAAGCATAATCTCCCATTCTGTCGTTGCCTTTTCATTTTGTTGTCCTATGCTGTACAGAGCTTAAGTTTCTAATTTGATACAGTCCTACTCATTTATTTTGTTGTTCTTACCTTTGCTTTTGGCATCAATCCTAAAAGCATTGCCAAGGTCAATGTAAAGGAGTTTACCAATTATGTTTCCCTCTCGGAATTATATAGTTTCTGGTCTTATATTCAAGTCTTCAATTGATTTTTCAGTTGATTTTTTGTCAGCTATAAGACAGTGGTCTAGTTTCATTCTTTTGCATTTGGCTGTTGAGTTTTCCCAATACTAGTTACTGGAGAGACTATCCTATTTCCTCTGAATATTATCTCTTGTTAGAAATTAATTAACCATATATGCATGGATTTGATTCAGGGTTCTCTATTCTGTTCTGTTTATCCATGTATCTGTTATTATGCCAACGCAATACTATTAAAATTACTTGTAAGAGTTTGAAATAAGAAAGTGTGATGCCTCCAGCTTTGTTCTTTCTCAATATTGCTCTGGCTATTTGGAGGTTTTTTTGTTCCATACAACTTTTAGATTATTTGTTTTGTTCCTGTGGAAAATGACATTTGAATTTTGGTAGGAAGTGAATCTGCAGATTTTTTGGGCAGCATGGACATTTTAGCAATATTAATTCTTTTAATCCAATAACTTTAAATATCATTCCATGTTTGTGTCTTCTTCAATTTCTTTCATCAATATCTTTTGATTTTTAGTGTAAAAGTCTTTCATCTATTGATTGAATTTGTTCCTAGATATTTTATCATTTATAGATACAACTGTAAATGAAAATTTTTTTCTTAATTTCTTTTTCTGATAGGTTTTTTTAATCAGTGTATAGAAATGCAACAGATTTTTGTACACTAATTTTGTATCTAGAGTGCCCTTCAACATATAATCAATAGATGTATGAAAAAATTATGGACTATATACTAAATGGAGTCTACACAGCAGTGAAAAATCATGAAAGAGTGGCATCTGGGACAAGAGGGAAGGACCTTGATGCGACTGTGTTAAGCAAGTAAGTCAGAAAGTGAAATGTAATGTATGGTTTACTCATCTGAGCATATAAACAATAAAAAAGCATACACAGGCAAAGTATGGTAGGAATAAATCTTGAACTCAGGGGAAGGAAGAGAGGGTGGGAATGGGAGATAAGTAAATAGGTATGAGCATATGATTGGTTTGCTAGTGGGTGAGTAGAATATGTGCACTCACAGAAAAAAACAACTTAAAAAATCTATTTTTAAAAAAGGGAAAAAAGAATGGACTAAATTCAGGGTGAATGCAATGTATTCCTTTACGTATACTAACTATAGACCACAAATCAAATCTGGCCTAGTATCCATTTTTGTAAATAAAGTTTTAATGGAATACTGTCATGATAATTCATTCATGTATTATCTGTGATTATTTTCAAGCTATCATGGTAGAGTTGAATAGCTGTGACAAATACTGTATCACCCAGAGTCAAAATTATTTAATATTTGGCTTTTTACCAAAAATGTTTGCCTTCCCTGATTTAGATAACAAACGCTTGTGCTCTAAGGGAAAGCAGAATCTAGAGACTTCTTAAAGGAATCAGCAGCTACAGGAAGAACCTATGCCTCACAGAATACATAAGTAAAAACAACAACAAAAACACAGTTGTCCCTGGGGGAAAAAGGAGGCATTGACTAGATCTAGATCTATTTTTTTCATGTGCTACTAAATTTAAATGAATTACTAATCAGCATATATGTGCCTATAATTTTTCAATAAGTCCGGTGGAGTGCCTATATCTGTGCCTATATCAAAACTTTCATTTGAAAACTTAAAGCTTAACTTGTTAAAATGAGTAAATTGTATATACTGGCTAAATTTTGTTTTTGTAGCAAAAATTGTGTTTAAATTTAGATTTACTCTTCAAAATTATTACATGGGCAGAAAGAATTCTCAAGCCCTGTTATCAAAACAGATATTCTTTAAAAACAAGAACACCTTTATTCAGGCTTTCATATATTTATATAGCCATATTAAACAACAGGGGAACTGCTAACTTTTACAAATATACACATTTTGATAAGCAGTTGAAAATTTAAAGCTTGGTATTAATTTTAACTTTATTTTTGATAAGAATTTCCTTATAATTCCTCTATTAATAACTTGTGACCCAAAGCCATTAGCTATCATTATCCAAATACAAGCATTCCTTGTTGAGCGGACTAGCAGTGACTATTTTGGATACAAATGGTGTAATTTCAAGTACTGGAACTTCTCTAACTCCATAAATAAGCCCTATTTCTCCATTTTCCAGATTTAACTCCATCATCGGCATATAAAGACAGGAGATTACTCCCCAGTTCTGAGAATTAAACAAAGATGTTCCTTCCTGTTTCAGCATCAAGTCAGGCTGGTTTGGCAACACTTTTCATATTTATTGTGAAATCTGTTATAAAACCAAGCTAAACATGTACTGTATTTGTTAATTACTGTCATCCTTCGCATATCATAACAAGCAATTTAAGTTACTAAAACTGTAATTAAGATACGAACTCAACAGCCTCAGAGAAGGCTACAATATGAATGGGCCACTTCATTGCATTGAGACTAATGCTTAAAGCCCAATCCACTGCAGAACAATCAAGAACTACAAAGAACTAACACAGCAGAAAGAAGAGCCCTTTTGGTCAAGGTGTGCTAGGGAGTAATGTCTAAATGCCTAGACTAAGTGAATTTACTCAGCACCACAAAAAACTCCAGTAACCAGCAGTGAAAGAAACCAGTAGCAATTTCAGAAGTGTTTTCATGAAATCAGGAATTGTAACAAAAAGCCAGTGACTTTGGTAAATTTAATAAAGAGTAGTATTACACTAATCTATTTCTATGCTTCATCATTTTCACTTGCTCTGTCTGCTTAAGACTGCATTATTGAGCAAATAAAAAAATTAGTGTGATAACATTAAGCAACTGGTACCAATCAACTTTGTTCTCAAAGAAATGGTGAGCTTAGCTATTTGCATTAACTTCAACAGAAGTGATCATTATAAGCAGTATCCTCTTTAGGTGCTCATTTTTGCCCCTTTAATTTTCTTTCTAGACATTGCAAAGCTTTTCTTCTGTGTTTCTCTTATTAAAACCACAGGAGAGTACTACTACGCAGTAGAATGCAGAAGACCAGAACAAGGGTTTTGCTGCAAGACTGTCAAAGTCCACATCCCAGATCTGATGCTGTCAGCACAACTTGTGCATTTTGCTTGATCTCTCTGTGTGTTTCATCTAAAAAATATATAAAAAGACCACCTATCCCAAAGAGTTTCTGAAGGAACAAATGTGTTAATCCATGTAAAGAGCTTAGAACAGTACTAATAAATATTAGCTAATATTTTAAGACAAATTATTGACTGTTTTCCTACAGAGAGCAAAATGGACCATAACACAGTGGGTAAGAACCAACGTGAAATAACTAAATGAAATTTTTAGATTTCCAAATACAGAATAGGCTGTTAGTAATTTTTTTTTTTTTTTCTGGGTAGGCCAGAAGTATGGAGGGTGAGAGGATTCAGAGATAAAGTAGGGAACAGAACAGGCAGATTTACTGAAATACACAGTAGAGGGGAGCAGAGTCCCCGCTCTATCTCTGGTGAACCCTCTTGTCGTCCCACTCCTCTGGTCTGTACCCCAGCTGGTATGCATAAATAAATAAATTTTTAAAAATAAATAAATAAGGGGAGCAGAGGGCAAGACAGGAGAGGTTTGCTGCACTATATGTGGATTAGATCACTGGCCAGAGATCGAACTCAGGCCTTGAACTCAGGCAGTAGAGGTGACAGCACTGAGACTTGAACCCTAGGCCACCAAGGAAGCCCAGACTAGGCTTTTAGATTTGAAGCTCACATTGTTTCAAATAAAGAGAAAAGAAAATTTAGACAATGTTTCAATATATTTCTGTACTATATGAAACTACTTTACCATAGAAACATGTCTTACAGTGGTTCCCTCCCATCAGAAACACTAGGGAAGTCAAAATCAGCTGAATTACAACCTTCTAAGTAAAAATCTAAAGCAGAACTCCAAAATCTACTTAAAAACAAACATTTCTCACATAATTCTAATATGCAGGCAAATTTGGGAATCACTAATCCTGACAGTGCTAAATGCTCAAATTGTCTTTACAAAATTTCAGTCACATACCTCAGGTATGCACATTAACCCACACAGATGTGTAGTCATTTTCTGCCACATTTGTGGCTAAGTTTCATTTACTTTAAAAAAGGGGAAGTGAGTGGGGTTTAATTTAAGAAGAGTATTTTCATCATAATTAAATACTGTTATTAGTAAGTTGAAGTTCAAAGTCTTCTTATTATAACTACACAGAAGAATATTTCATATGCTAATGTCATTAGGTATAATGATACATTATATTTGTCCAGACTTTCATATAGCATTCTTACATTCTAACTCTACTACACTGTAAGGTATGAGAGCAATTAATGATTTGTTTTACATATGAGGCATGAAATGGCTGAGACCAGCAACACCATAAGAAGAGCAAGTACACATTCACTAAGCTCCAGAATTGTTTCTGCTTGTTTGCTTATTTTACACTCAGAAAAACAGGCTACAACAAAAATACACTTTCTAAATAAAAGTGCTGCAAGTTACTATGATGACCTATCAAGAAATTGTATTTTTCCTTCAAATTTTAATCATGTATTAAAATAAAAATCCCTGACTTTTTCCTCTGTAAAGTAAATGAAACTACAAAGGAATAAATTTGATTGAGAGGATAATCAATAAGTTGTATGGAACCAAACATAGATAAGATGAAGTCTTCAGCCAGTGGGTGTATAACTGACAACAATATGTCAGAAACAAAATAGGCAAACTCACCTCATTTGCAGGATACTTTTAAGAGTTAAAATCATTTTAACCACTTTATATTGGCCTAGATCTCTCTCAATTCTTTATATAACATACTCAGGATAAATGGAATTAATTTTGAAAAGCAATAGCATGAATACATTCATAACTATAGGAAAGATCAATGGCATTTTTTTCAGTGTTCATTTAAGCTGCATTAACACTAAAGTTCTTATTGCTAATTATTATTAAAGTTCTTTTATATAAAATGAAATATAACTATTTTTGAAATACAAATTGTTATTCATATCCATTAATTTAGTTAAATTATTAATACAATTCATTTATTGCACTTAATTGTTTTACAAAAATACAACAAATATTAAAGATTGTATTCTTAACTGTAAATTTCAATTTAGAGATTAAAAATGCCAGAAATTTCATAGCAAAAAGCGTATTGTAGAACCAGTCTGAAAATCTAATTCACAGCAGTTTTATTAAAATAAAAATAAAGGCTATTAATAAGTGACCATACAAATATTATAATTTTAAAAGTTAGTTTTTAATCTTTGCAACTTACTGTAAAAAGCCAAATCTATCCGTGACTTTGTAGACAAGGTAGTCAGCATCTTCCCAAGGTTCAATCTCTGCACCTTCTCGTCCCTATAATAGGAACAAACGGGTGTTGAGAATAATGAAGAGTGAAATATTTTTTCAAATGAAAAGACCAAAAAACAAAAGCTAAATGTTATCTATTAACATTAAAAGCAGCCATGAAGCATTATCAACCTCAATTAACTTTTTTTTAACAAACTATTTTTAGCAATATAATCACTATTTCCTAGTTACCAACTCTGGAAGATACTATGTGTCAGCATCAGCTGACATGTAGCTAAGTCTTGACCAGGCTGGGTTCATGTAAGAGGTGGTCTGAGAAAGAGGAAGCATGAGAGATTAAGAAAGCACTGAGGAATGAACTGCCAAACTTGAAAGCTAATTGAGAGTAGACACATAATAGAAAAAAGTGTTTCTTGCCTTTTCACCCAAACTTCTCAGAAGTTTAGTCTATTCACCTTGTCTCTCTATATTTTTATCACAGCTACATCATTCCTGAAACTAGTCTTGCCAAGATCAAAAAAGATCAATGTCAAATCCAGTAGACACTCTAGACCTTATCTAACGGATATTACAGGTGCACTTTGTCAACACTGCTCACTCCCTGGTCCTCGGATCCACTAATATCATCCTCTCTTGATTCTCTTGTACCTACCTAGCTCCTAGCTCTTCTGATGATGACTTGTTCATGATACTGCTGAGCTGTCAGACTGCCCAGAGCTCTACCTTTAGCCACTGCTAATCTCACTCTATTTTCTGGCTATTAGCTAGCACTGATTAGTGTAGGAACCTCAAATGTGGCTGTGTATACTGATCCCTCAAATTTCTGGCTCACTATCAGTTGTCTTGTGGACCCCTGCATCTGAGTAGGTTATATAATGTCGGCTTGTTTTCCAAATAGGCCTCATCATACAGAGTTAATTCATGGGGAGAAAAGGCATGTAAGCATGAATGATAGTTCTGTTGATTTTAAATTTGTAAAGCAGTTAAACAAGTTAAGTTTTCATAGGCTACACTAAAACCTAATCACAATAATGGGAAACTGTGTCTGACGCTCCAAATAAACTTAAAAACAAACTCTGAAAACCTAACTATTAAGTTGAGCTCTGCCTGTATGGATCCCTCAAAGCAGGGCACAGTCCAGATGGCTTTCTATAATTTCAAGCTCCTGTTATTCTCACAAATAATCAAAAATAACAGATATGAAATTACATACAAGTGATAAAAATATGAAACATGACATTTGTAAACCACTGTTACAACTCATTACAGATCTCAAAAAGGTAATGAGCCATATAAATCATCAACAATTTTTAATAGCACAGATAAATTGTTAATAAAATAGGTATTTAATTTTATATATTAACTTATTAAAACATTTGTTCATTGCACTAGTATTATTCAGGAATTGCTCTAGGTATTTAAAATACAAGAGTAAATAAAACAAAATGAGATTCTTATCCCCAGAAAGTGTATATTCTAGGAATGAAAGCAGACAAAAATTAAGTATAAACAAGGCCTATGGATGGAATAAGTGAAAAATACAGCAGAAAAGGGGAATACAGAGTACCAGAAGTGGAGAAGAATATTAAACAGTGCGTGTAGAAAGCTGTCATGAAGAAAGCAGCATTTGGGTTAAGATCTGAAAGGTGAGGCAAAGAGCAGAGGATATCCAGGATACACATGTTCTAGGCAGAAGAAACAGCTAGTGCTAAGTCCCTGAGGCTGGAGAAAGTTTGTGTTTTGGAAGACCAGTAAAAGAAGAGTGTCTGGAGGAAAGGGTGGAGAAAGAATCTGGAGATGAAGTCAGAGAAAAAAGATGATTTCAATGTTCACATGAAGAAAAAAAGCTGTAATTTAACCTCTCAAAAAACAAATCCATTTCTATTTATGATTTTTTTTCTAATAAAACATACTCAAAGAGTAAATATGGACACTTACTCTGTCATACTTAGCAACTATTTCAGCTCTCTCCTGGGCAAGTTTGAGTGCTACATCTTGATCTGAATCTGTGAAGAGATCAAATTTAGGTGAACTGTTTTTCAAAGAATCATACAGTTAATTCGTTATAAAACTAAGATATAACGAATAAAAATAAAACAATGAATCAACATTACATAAAATGACAAACCAGTAAAATCCAATAAACTTAAAATGATATATTAAGTATCTGTAACTATAAATATGGATTATCAATATGCCATTTTACTATTATACATAACTTTCAAAAAAAGCAAATTTATTAATATAGCATAAAGTTAAGGAATATCATAAATCCTATCCAGCAGGAGTCCATTTTGGATCTAATGTCATAGAAATGAGTGTTAAAGTAGAAACTGAAACTAAAAGCTTAAAGTTTTCAGGTGAAATTCATTTGAGTAGACAATGAGGAAGACCATTCTAGAGGGCTTTTAAAATTAAGGTAATTCGTCCACAAAATAATGTAGTATAGTTCAAGTGCTTAATAATTATTTCTCTTAGAAATGAAAATAATCATTTCTTTATTCAGCCTCTCAGGTCCCTCTAATCAACTGTCCCAACTACTTTCTCCATTTGTCTCTCTTCCCGCTCCTTTTTTTCTTTATTTCTTTTTTTCTTTAATATTTATTTTTACATACAAGCTGGGGTATAGGCCAGAGGCATGGGGCGGTGATAGGGTTCGCCAGAGACAGAGCGGGAAGCAGAACAGGCAGATCAGAAATACACTGCTGAGGGGAGCAGCAGGAGAGGAAGGAGAGGTCTGCCACACCATATGGGATCCTCCCCAGCTGGGCATTGAACTCGCACCACGAGCTGTCGACAACTCCACAGTGCGCAGCGCTCAACCGCTACGCCACCAGGGAGGCCCTCCCCCCTCCTTTTTTTCATTTATCATCACCAAGTACCTTTCCAAAACATAAATTTGATAACAAAAGTAGAAATCATAATATATCTCTGATTAAAAGAAAAAGAGAGGCATTCCACTCGAAAACTGGGCAAAATTCATGAGCAAGAAATTCACAACAGTAACAATAGCAGCACAACTATAATTGTGTTCTTACTAAGTACCTGACAGAATAAACAACTACCATACAGGAGATACTGTGAAAAGCACTTCTCCATGACTTACCACATTTAATTCTCACAACACTCTAAGATAAGTATTATATTGATCCTATTACACAGATGAAAATAGTGAGATTTAGATTTTAGGCAATTTGTCTAAGCTCACAAAGCCAGTGAACAGCAACAGTAGGATTCAAATTCAAGCAATCTTAACTCTATAGTCTGTAACTGCAATCACTACTTAAAAAAAAAAAAAAACAAGTAACTAAAAGCACAAAAAAAGACTTCCATGTAAAGATGGCAAACGGAACACTCACTATTATATCCATTCCTCTTTAAAACTCACTAAAAAGACAAAGGCCCTGCAAACGGTTGCTGAGGAGGAGATATGGATGGGGTTAAAAACAAGGAGCATGATTAAAGAGTAAAGCCCTGAAAGTTGAAGGGATATGTAGTGTTGGGTACCCGGAAAAAAAAACAAATCCTCACCCTGCAAAAGCTCAAAACAAATAGACAACGTCTAAAACTGCAGAAGTAGGAAATATACATATGTTATTTAGTGCTATGGAAGTAAACAGAAAAAGAATCAGGGTAGTAGAGAGCACTTACTCTATGGGTGGACATTGAGGAAGGAATTATATGGAAATCTGCTATTTTTCAAAGTAAGACTTAGACACTGCTGTATCTCTAAGTCAAATACAACGTTGATAAAAATAAATCTAAATTTAAGAGCCAAAACATGGGAAAAAATCGGGCCTCCCTGGTGGCGCAGCGGTTAAGTGCTGCACTGTGGAGCTCTCTGCAGCGGCAAGGGGGAGTTCGACACCCAGCCAGGGAGAATCCCACATGGCGCAGCAGACCTCTCCTGCCTCGCCTGCTGCTCCCCTCAGCAGTGTATTTCCATCGATCTGCCTGTTCTGCTCCCCACTCTGTCTCTGATGAACCCTCTCGCCGCCCCACGCCTCTGGCCTGTACCACAGGTTGTATGCATAAATAAATAAATCTTTTTTTAAAAAATGGGAAAAAATCAAAATCATTAGAAACAAATAGAAATACAAGTTTTAAGATATCACTTTGCACCTACATCGGATTGACCAAAAAATGCACTGATATTACTCAATGTTGACAACAGAATGGGGAAATCTGCAGTACTTTATGCTGAGGGTATACATATAAATATATATAATCTTTCTAGAAAGCAATCTGATGTATCCTTAAAACCTTAAAAACAGGCATATATTTTATCCAACAATTTCACCCCCATAGATTTTGTTAATGAGATAATCAAACAAGCACGAGATTGCTTATGACAGTAAAAACAGCAAAATGAGAATATGTAATTTTTTTATAGTCTTTTTGGAGGAAAAAAGTGTCACTGCTTTTCTCAGACTACAATGTCAATATGCTAGCCTCTGTGGGAAATGTGAATGAATGATAGAATGGTTCAATAAAAATAACCAAAAAAAGACTACTTCAGATTTTCAAAGTGAACTAATGCAATCAGTAGTCTGGGATAAAAAAATTATATACATATTCATATTCATTATCCTATTTTAGACTTATGGGTTTTTATCAGTTCCTCTTTCCTCTTCCTGTTGTTCAACTTTACAACATTACAAGAACACCTCTCCAAAAGGATAAAGCAAATGAATGGAAATAAAACTCAAAATAAAAAATCACCTACTTATTAAACTCTATTTTCATTATCAGAACTGATGAGCATGAATTTTTATGGTATTAGGCCAAATCAATATATGAGTGCTTCTTTAAAATATACTTTATAACTGAGTTCTTTATGCCTAGTAGAAATAGTAGGAATGTCAACTGTATTTCCAATTACAAATGAAAACTTTAAAAAAGTAAAGCCAAGAACTGGAATCTGTATGGAGCTTGAAGTGAAGATGCAATGTATTCCAAGAAAATCTCACTGTGGCAAACTGTAAGAAATCATGTACAGTCTAGAGATTTCCAGAAAGGAAAATCTAACCATATAATTGAGGTCATACTGAAACCGGATAAAACTTTATCCTAATTTTATGGGACAAAGATAATGTACTTTAACATGATGATCAGAGTAACTGACTCGACTCTCAGTCAAATAAGTTCTAAATCTTTAAAATTCCTTTAGAAATTCCTTATCTTTACATTTTTCCATGGGGAGAAAAAAAGTTATAATACGAATTAATGCATTCTTAAAAAACATGGATTAAAAAACATGGATTATAAAAACTAATTTTATAAGTTACAGCCAAAACTAATTCTTATGAACAAAATACCAATCTTGCACAAGACTGACTTAAGAGATACTTTTTAAATAATCCACATTGTAAAGAAATCACCTATAAATATAGCATCCTAACACAGAATTTACTATAGTGAAATTGTTTCATACTGCCTGATCTATAGTTGAGAAGTTCATTAAAATTCACTAGAATATTCCCTTTAGTTTCACTCTGCTGCTTATTGAGAAATTCCACTGCAAGAACAAAGAGTTTATCCTCAAACACCGACTACAAGGGATATTAGTATCTGTCTGTGTCAGTGTGCAAGTGTGCACAAAGTTCCAGGCAACTAGTAAACAAAGAAAGCTTTGTTACTTGTACATACATTGCATGCCACTATCAAATTTAAAAAATACTATTATATTATTCAAGTCAAATTACATCAAATTCTTTTTATTGCTATTACATCCTATAGAACAAGATTTCAAAGTATAAGATGCACATTTTATACTTTTTTATTAAGCAGTTTTATTTAACATTGGGTTAAATACTTGAGGATATAGGAAAATCTGTCTGGACACAAAAGCATTATAAGAAACATTTTAAAAACTAACAACCATAACATTTTGAAACCTCTAATTCCATTTGAACTCTCAAAGAGGTTATAAGAACCAAGTATATATTCTTGAATTACATTATTAAAAAGCAAGCACTGAGTCTTAGTATCACTAAGTTAACCCCAAATTGCAATGAACAATTCATTCAAAGTAAATAAAATTCAAATCCAACAAAGTTGACAGCAAGCTACTTTTTCTATTATACATTTTGACAGATGAATGTAAATATAAATCCGTAATTTCTACTTAAGAAGTACTTTACCCTTTGTCAGACAGCCAGTCTGGCCTTGAGAATTAACAACAGCTTCAGTCCTCATACAGTCAACTTATCTATTCCAAGATTTCATTATTAGTTTATAGTTCTTAAGCACACCAAGAGTATTAGGGGGTACCTCACACATTATCCAACAAAGTGAAACAGAAAAGCAAGCAGAGGCAGCTCAATTTTAAACTATTTATGTAACTAATACAAGAAAGAAAACGTTTGAGATGCTTTTTAAGAGAGAAAAGGACCTTACATAGACTTACACAGACTATAGATATTCAAACAAAGATGGTATTTGTTGAGGGTAAAACCACGTCTTTCAGGCTAGATCCCAACTATGAACCACACCAGCCTACACCCAGCATTCCATCTGGTAACAAACGGGCTTTAAGCAGGCAGCTTCAGAACATGCCTTCATCTTTTACTTCAGTATTAGCCACTTTCTCATTACTATGTAATAAGACTTGTCATGGAAAAACAAAGAAAATTTTTATTTAAAAAAGTAAACTAAGGCTAGTAGGGATGTTTTTCTCAAATACATCTTCCATATTAACATAACTTCTAATGATATTTTTAGTGCAAAAACTTCAACCCCTATTTCAGACACAAAGAAAATAAAGACTAAGTTTTGGAAGGCCTTAGAAAGTTTTAACATACATAGTGAAATATGTTTCATGAAACAGTATGTAAGGTGGTATTATGAAATTTCTTATTCTATTTATCCTTTCCTTCTTCTGTCATTACTTCTTTCTTCACATGAGTAGGGACCTTCCATTTGGAAACTGCTTTGCAGATGTAACAGCCATGGTAGAGGCATGCTTATGAACATTAATTACCTAACTGGACAGTGATAAATTCAGTGTATACATACCCAGCTAAGCAGATTTAACATCTAAGATAAGCAAAAGATCTCAGAAGCTTAGAGAATGGGGAAATTTTCAAGGCATAGAGCGAGGAATAAGAATCAGACTAGCTACAAACTTTTATCATCTAGAAGATAATGAAGCACTAGTTCAATTTTTGGAGGAAAAAAATTATCATGAACTTGGTATTATACACCACGTCAAACTATCAAATAAACATGAAGAAAAAACAAAAACATTTTTAGACGCTACTAGTTGTGTTGAACTGAAGAATGGCCCCTGAAAGATGTCCTAATTTTTAAAATCTATGAATGTACCTTATATGCCAAAAGGGATTTGCAGGTGTAATTAAGGATCTTAAAATACAGAGATTATCTTGAATCATGCAGGGGGTTCCAATGCAATCACAGCAATTTATAAAAATAAGACAAGATGGGCAAAGGTGGAAGGGAAATGTGATGATAGAAGCAAGAGGCAAGGAAACAGCCTTCAGAAAGGACAAGGAAATGGATATTCCTCTATGGGCGTCAGAAGGAACCAACTTTGCTGCCACCTTAACTTCTGCCCAGTGAAATTGATTTTAGACTTCAGGCTTTCAAAACTATAAGAGAGCAAATATATGCTATTTTAAATCACCATGTTTGTGATAATTTGTTACACAAGCAATAGGAAACTAATACAATTCAAAGTTTATAAGCCATACTATGTTTCTCTTTATAAAGAACTTGAGAATATCCACAGAATAAGAAAACAACAATAAAAATAACTGACTAGAACTGTCCCCTTGTCCAAACTTTAGTTAGGTTTTCCTGAGCCCTCTTCTCAACTAGGTCTTGAACTTTACCTACTGTTCTGTCTTCAGCCTGCCTGGTCCAGTCGCACTGAGAATCCCACAAAGTCAGTTTAACTACAATAACCTCCTCCCCTGTTATCTGATCACTACTGATAGCTGGTCAGATCTGTCACCTTCCACCCTTGATATCCCGGCCTGCCTTTATCAAGAATCCTATTAAATCAGTTTTGCAAGATATTCCCTACCCTTGATGTCACCTAGTAATTTTCAATCAACCAAATTCCTCACTCTGTTCTCTGGCTATAAGTCCCTACTTGTCCTAAATGGAATTGAACCTGTTATCTCTCCTCTACTTCAATACTTTTGACACCCACTATAGGAGTTTTGAATAATGTTTTCTTTACTGTTTCAACAAGTATCAGCATAATCTTTTCTTTTACAAAATCAAAAAGAGAAGCAGACAGGGAATCCACGAAATATCAGAAGACTAAAATTAGACATTCCTAGATGCCAACCTTGTAGTAGCTGCCTAGAAAGCAATTAACCTATCCTTGAATAAGGAAATCAGGGTGTTTTTAAGAAAGTAGATTGCAGGCAACATAGAGACCATAGATATTACTAGTAATACAGTAAAAGTTCACATATAAAAAACACCAAAAAGTAAGAAAATTATTTCAAACTCTCAGAGCAAGCAAAAGGGAGAGTGATAAAAGAAGTTTCAGTCAAATACGATGTACAAAGGTGCATGGCAGCAAATTTTATGGCATATGGGAAAAGTGAATTCACTTGACCATGACACTTTCATTTTTTGGATTATATTTCCTTCCTACATATCTCATCAAAATATTTGAGATTAAAGCAAACAATTGATATTATTAAGATTTTAAAGAATTTTTACTTTTAATGTTCATAATCAACTGTATCTAAATATCTAAAACTGAATGCTGATCTACACACATACATATATGCCACTCCAAACCTAAGTCCCCAGTTTAAGAAGCAGCCACTGTCACTTACCAAAAATATTCTCCATAATATACAAGAATACACACATACAAATATTTAAATCTCCCTTTTCTACTAAGAACTAGAGTCATTCTATTAAAAAAATCTATAATCTTTATTCTTTAAGAGTACATCTTAGAGACTGTGTTTATCAACACCTAATAGCTCTATCCAGTGGAATGCCAATAAAGGCTAAGCACCCAGATCTTATACATAAGAAATAGAAGCTGTGAGCCCTGGTTTGTGGTGTCTTGACAACTTCCAAACTTGCAAACACTTTCACTAAGGTGGTAAATTTTTAAGCCATCAACATGATGTCATATATCAGTGGATCTACTCAACCTTTACCCCAACTATAAAGTTCCTGAATGAACATTATTATTTGTTCAACCATGGGTAAGACACACATGGGGAGGTTAACAATGGCAGCATTTACCCTGATTTTGCGCCTTTTGTCCCAGATGTGCTGGGTTCCTTCTTCCCCTTTTCTGTGGGTTCGTACTAGAGGTGCTTTTGACTTGTGACAGGCCCTCAGGCCTCAGAGGCCCTGCTCTGGGCCAACCCTGTTTGGCAGGGCAATTACCCATGAGGAGACGGGCAACTTTGGGTGCTGGATTTGAAAACTACCCTAATTGTATTAAGGTTCTTTTCCATTAAAGGTTTTACACACTAGAGTATGTTTTGTCTTGACGTGGTGGATGGTCGAACCTATTTAGAGTGGGCAGGTTTGGGGGTTCAGGGGTGCTCCTTTCCATGTCCTATAACAAATTGAAGGCTGCCTCTAGATGATTCATCTTACCATTGACCATTGTCATAAAGGTAGACCTAACTACTGCCTCTTTTCATCTACTGTATTTCCAATGTGATATCCAAAATAGTTATTTAATGATATTTATCTATTTTTATTTACATTTTATTAAACTTTAATCTACATGAACAAATGACAGTAGCTCTTTCATCTTGGTGTTTATAGTACCTATCATAGTGCCTAGCACTACTACTCACCAAATATCCTTAAAATTTAGCATAAAAAGACTGAAGAATAACCACTAATATAGATTATTCAACTAAGGAACAGTTTATCAATTTATTTTTTAATTATACTTATAAGCTACTTTCCAGATATGCCTTCATTGTACAAAGTATATCTCTACTAAAGATTCTTAGCTTTCTTTCATATATTTCATTTTTTCTGATTCTAAAATTCAGACAGAAGTAACAATCTACTGCTGATTACAATTCCTTCATTATTCATAATTGATGCATAAATACAGCTGTACATACACATATATAAATGTGTGTATGTATGTGTATATATGTATATGTGTACATACACACACACACACATGCACGCACGCATGCACAATGATATTGAAAAATGACCAGAGATTTGTTTGTTATCTCTGTGTTTCAACCTACTCTTCTCACACGTTTTATCTACCTCCCCAGTTCACTCATAGGAACTTCAGTCTGACTTTCTTTACTGGAAGATACTCTTCACTTGGCTGTGTATGTTTCCATCATTACTGAAGTCCTCATGGAGGGGCTTCAGCTAGAGCAACTCTCTGGAATTCTCTCTTCCCACTTTCATCTCATTTTTCTCAAGGGAACACAAGGACTTTTACAATCTATGGGTCCAAAAGTAGCCAGGGAACAAGGCTGGCTGGGCCACATGCTCGCTCTCTCAGCCACCCTGGGACCCTAAGTGCATGCCTCTAATATGCTTCTCCATCTGTAAGAGGGTGGTCCTCAGGAAAGGGGAGTGTCCCAGGACCCCACCCCCACCTCAAGCCAGAGAGATCCAAGACACCTAGGCCTATGAATCCCAGAATGCCATCATCAACGAAGAAAGGATGCTGAGGACTGAGGGAGAAGTTAAAGAGTGGTTTTGGGACTTAAAAACCAGACCTTTGAGCTTGGAGGGGGGAGACTGCTCATGGTTGTGGATTGCCAGAATTTTTTTTAAAGTGGGCCATAAGATTCCAGCTCGGCAGAACTGGTAGGATGCATTCACCAATTTTATTCTTTACCTTTTTCTTTCCCTTTTTGTAAATAAACCCTTTTATTAATTTTATTGTGTGCGTGTCTGCAGTTGAGTCTTTTAAGTTCCTTTTAAGCGCATGGGTGAGAACCCAGACAGGCACCGCATTTATACCGGGGCTGCCCTGTAACACATCCAAGAAGGCACCTGTCCTAAGGGGAAGCCTGGGAATGCTAAACCGTGCTAGTCACCCAGTGGGATAAATCTAAGTCCAGAAAATCCCTTTCACTTTGAATCTAATGTCATGTACTCCTATCAGCCAACAGAGAATCATTTTGACTTTCATCTATCAGTCTCCTGTGTCTTCTCAAGAAGATATAGTATCACTCCTGGTTCCCTAAAACTCCCCAAGTCAGACTAGCAACTCCTACATTTATGTGTAAAATGATTCACCGAGGAAAAGGATATTAAGTGATGTGACAACATTTAAATAGCATTACTACTGATGAGAAACATAATTGCTAGTTGTTGAATATGAAGCAATTCCCACATTTGGGAGCAGGGTCTAATAACAAAGTTGCCAACAACAGATACTTATAGCACTAAGACAAGCATATGAGTCACTTACTCACTTAAACCGGCCTACAGTTGCTGGCACACTGAAGATTATACCTTAGCTGCTTTTCCAGTAGTATGATTGCTTTAACAGATAGCAGATTGGTGTGCAACAAACTCCTTGTTTGTGGATACTTTAAACCTATTCAGTGAGAGCTTACTATGTGCTAGGCACCACACTGGGCATTTAAGTACATGTGTAATCTCACATAGTTTTCACAGGACTGACTCAATGTTAAGACTATCCCAGTTTCCATATGGGGAACCTGAGGTTTGGACAGATTGTCATTCAAGTCCTCTGCATAGTAAGAGGCACAGCATGACTTCAGAGTCAAGAAGACTGACTTCAAAGCCTTGTTTTGAAGTGATAGCCTGAGATTTCTTCTCACCTCTGCTAATCCTTACATTTCCTTTCTTAGGAACAAAGCTATCTGTGATTCATGTGAACTATCAGCAGTTGTTTCTACTAGGTTCCAGTAGCTTTCCAATTCCATCTCACTAAATTGCTGATTATTTGTGTAAAAGGAAACCAAAGGTGTTGAACAAAATCCAAGAACCATTTATACAGAACATTCTTTGTGATCATAAGCAACTGAACCTCCTCTATGTTTTCAGGCTACTTATTTCAGGATGATGAAAAATGATGGTGAAACACACAAAAGAATTTGAAAGAATAATCACCAAATGGATACTCATTCTATACTTTTAGTTGATACTAATAAATGTCTTTATGATTAATTTCTTCGATTTTGGAAAGAATTCTGTTGAATTCACTTCATTTACTTAACTGCCACAACTCTTTTAGCTCATTCAGAACCATAAGCACATAAATTCATATTCATTACAATAAGTTTGCACTGAATTCAGCCCAATGGATATTTAACAAGAAATGATTCAACTATAGCAAATTCTCATAGATCTAAGATAAAGGGGACAGGAAAGAATTCATAGACTGCCTACCTGATAGTAAATAATCCCACAGATATTTTGGCAAACTGCTCTTAACCCAGTAACTTTTCTGCTCTTTACATCAAAAATGATACACAAAAACTAAACTGTGCCAAAAACAGTCCACAAAATCAAGAACTAAGTATTATACAGAAAAAAACGTAGCGTACAGGAAGAACTATTTTAACATATAGACAAAAGTAAGAGCCATATAAGTACATTTGGTCCCTGAATGGTCTTTAGGTTCAAACTAGAACATAAGGTCATCAAAAGCCAGCAATTTGGAAACACTTAGTGGGATAAGATAAGTGCTCATATCATACCGAAACTGTCATTCAATCATTTATTTTTTAAAAAGTACTCTAAGCTTGAAAGACAGCGGAACATAATTCTCACAATATGCACTCAGCACACCTCACCTAACAAATCCTAAGAACATATATATAAATGGCTCACATGTATATGTGTGTTTAATATAATATGGATTCTTTATATTCTATTTATTTTGTGCCAGTAATTCTGCATTACAGTGACTGGTATAAGTAAGATTTATTTTACATAGCAAACATCAAAAGTGTGATAGAAGTCACCAATCAAGAGTTTAGATGAATTACATATTAACAAACAGGCTCATAAGTAATAGCTAGCATTTATTTTGCACAATCTAAATATTTTATGTATACTGTCCTATTTAATATCCTCACATCAAAACTATGGGATAGGTATTATGGTTCACTTAATAGTTGAAAAAGTTGTTTAGTTTAACTTTGAAGATCACACAACTTTGAAGTTTTATAACTGGTATTTGAACTATAGCAAAAAGACTCCTGCTCTTAACCATTCAAACACCATCTTTGAACAAGTAAGGTGGCAAGCAAGTGAACAAAGTTTATCAAGAGAAGCTGGCAATAGTGATCCTCAAAGTAGCATTAAGTAAGGGCAAGTGGTCAAGAAAATGCAGTGGAACAAGGACAGTCTATTCAATAAATGGTGCTGGGAAAACTGGACAGCCACATGCAAAAAAATGAAGCTAGACTACTACCTCACACCCTGCACAAAAGTCAACTCAAAATGGATAAAAGACCTGGATGTAAGACCTGAAACCATAAAATGTATAGAAGAAAATATAGGTGAAACTCTACATGACATACATCTCAGCAAAATCTTGAAGGACAC
>PVIJ01015760.1:0-35163 GCA_004024925.1 Scalopus aquaticus
TGTCCAAAAATAGATGATTGGATCCAGAAGATGTGGTACATATACACAATGGAATACTATTCAGCATTCAAAGAAGATAAACACATGCAATTTGCAGCGACATGGATGGAATTAGAGGGGATCATACTCAGTGAAATAAGCCAGAAAGAAAGAGAAAAATATCGAATGGTTTCACTTATAACAGGACTATAAGGAAACCTAATAGGAGAGAGACAATAAGCGGGGGGGCAGAGGGGCGAGGCGGAAGGAGGGAAGGAAAAACACACAAAATGGAATAGAAAAGAACACAAGGAACCATGGAGATGGATCACGGGTGAATTGGTGGTGGGCTACCCAAGGGGAATACAAAATGTAAAAGACATAAATAACAGTAAAAATATATATTAAAAAAAAAAGTTCCAGATCTTATACAATAGGGTGAGAAGTTTAATGTGATCTTAGAATCTATTCTCATTAAGATTCTCAAAACAAAACTAGCTGGTACATACCAGCAACAAATCTAGCATCTGTGATCTCCTGTCTTCAGCAGTATTTGCATGAATCCAGTTGATTATAATGTAGTCTGTAGCCAGACTGTGAAATGTGTGTTGAATTCTAGGAAAAAAAGAGTTGATCCATACCATAAATAACTTATACATTTGGAAAGATAATCACTAATAGATAGCACGTTTGCTTTTAATCGAATCTAAAGAAAGGTTACATTTTATTTTTTCAAAGATTTATTTATGCCTGCAAGCTGGGATGTAGGCCAGAGGGGTGGGGGTGGTGGTGGTGAGAGGATTCATCGGAGGCAGAGTGGGGAGCAGAACAGGCAGATCTACTGAAATACACTGCTGATGGGAGCAGCGGGAGAGACAGGAGAGGTCTGCTGCACCATGTGGGTTAGCTCCCTGCCTGTGGATCGAACTCATGCTACAGTGACTGCTGATGGCTTCATAGTGCTGAGACTCAACCCCTTACGCCACCAGGAAAGCCCAAGAAAGGTTGTATTTTAAATGTTCCTTTAACAGATTAGCAAGACTAAAATAATTTTTTTAAAAAGATTTTTATTTATTTATGCATAAAATAACTGGAGTGTAGGCCAGAGGTGCTGGGGGTGAGAGGATTAACTAGAGAAGAGTGGGGAGAAGAACAGGCAGATCTACTGAAATATATTGCTGAGGGGAGCAACAGGCAAAACTGGAAAGGTCTGCTGTGCCATGTGGGTTAGCTCCCTAGCTGGGGATTAAACTCATGCCCAGTGGCCTGTAATAGCTAGATAGTGCTGAGACTTTAACCCCTGTGCCACCAGGGAGGTCCAAAGAATAAATTTTCACTGGATAGTCCAGTTGCAGATTTCCATGGTGGTAACTAAAATGTTTTATAGTTCTTTAATGAATAGAACTAGTCCAGTCAATGAAAATGACAGTCACTTAAGTGATTCTCAATGTATGTGAACCATTGTTGTCAACCATTGTTGACATCAAAGGCAAACCAAAACAGGAACCTTCAAAGGGTTTAAGTAGCATATATCCTACAGAATATATGGGTTGGCAGTGACGATATTGAATATTCCAATCACAGAATCCCACAAAAACATGTCCTACCCTTAAGTTTGATTTCGTATTTTTTTTTCTTGAGACTGAAAATAAGGTAGAGATTTTCACAGACTTTAGCTATACGCATAATCATTTTTTAAAAACTAAACATTCAGACACTCTGAAAGCGACCAGTGTTATCAAGAAAGTGATTTTAGAAAATTCAGTCTTAAATATAAGAAGTTCTTAAATATAAGCTCAAAGGTATCCGATCAATGTGAGCTAACTTGATGTAAAGTGTTGTTTTTAAATTGAATTATAGCCTTAATTATAATAATTTTATGGTGGTGGAGAGTGCAAATTATGTGATTTTTACATTGTACAGTTGACTTCAAGGGATGGAAAATACTTAAATCCTTTTCTGAAGCTATGTGTACTATATAGATATATTTGTGTTAAAAAAATCAGGTAGTTACCACAATATTCTGGTGAAGAGTGAATTCACAAACTACACAGGAAATTATAGGTCAGTGTAGAGATGTTCCTCATCAAAGTCAAACTTAAAATTGCACTTTTTCACATTATATAAAACATTTAAAGGTAAGTTATACCCCTTTTCTTCTTAGGCATCATTACCGCCATTCTACAGAAAGTGAATCCATTTATGTAAGGTTCATTAATAAGTTCACACATTTTGTAGAATTGGGTTAGGTTAGATGGAAAAATGATACACAATTGAAAAGAACTCACATATAGTGCGCCCTCAAAGACTCACAGGTAATGCATTCTATTCCTAGCCACAGGCTGACCAATCAAATTAAATCAACTTAAAATTTCATATGTGAAGTTGATACTAGACTATAAGAATTAAAATCATCTATGAAATAGATATCATTTATATAGTTAATAATTTAAATAGAATAGCTAATAAGGATGTAGGGTTATCACCATCTTTACTTCATTCATTAACCAAAAATAATTAGTAAATTATACTAATTTTTCTTAAGTCTAAACAATGATGGCTTTTAAAACAATGATGTCTTCTTTCTGCACTTATATTGAGGTCTACATACTAGGGGGGCTATATGCTATATGGTGGGGATGAGCAAAGTAAATTTTCTGTTAGCTTTGACTCTTTTCTACAATTTGTTGTAGTTTCTATGATGATGATATGTGCTTTAGTTCTGTCTGAATTGCTGCCTTCTGATCTTATTGCTGGTGATAGGTGGCTTTTATTTACTTTAGCAGAGATTTAAAAGTTGTCTGCAGTTAGAAATATCATTATCATTCTTTTTCTGATATTTATAAAAAACGCACATGTACCAGATTATGTGTACCTTAAATTTACACAATGTTACATGTGAATTATATCTCAATATAGGTAAAAAATAGTGACTTCTAACATCTAGTATTTAAATATGTAAACCTACACTTGCTAAAGTAGTAGGCAAATTGTAAGGTGATCTGTTCTTTCAGTAAATTTACACCTTCATTATAGTTCCTACTATCTCTAGGATCTTTTTGGTCCTCGTTTCCTTTCTCAGAAAAAAGGAGATCTTTGGATTATTGGAAAAATCAATTCTAAAAGGAAGCAAATTGTCTCAAAATGTTTTAACAACCAAAATAGATTTTTTTCATAGTTTTATTTTCTCCTTGAACCTTTTTATTTTATATTGTAAAAAAGACACACAAAGTTGTGAGTGTCACACTTCTTTAGTTCCTAGTTGAGTGAGAACTTGGCCTTCCCCTGAAGCCTTAAAAATTCTTACCCAAGATTTTCATGACAATGGACAAATCTTCTTGAGTCAAAGTAGACTTATTTTAAATATAAATGCTGGTCCCATAGGGAGTAATTTTTCCTGACTTAGAAAAAAAAAATGTTGCCACAAAACTCACTAGGAGTTTTCATATTTACAGAAATAAAAGGAAAAGTAAAGGGGGACATATTATGATAGTAGCAGGATTTAGCTAATACCTTCATGTCAGATTTTGTGGATGTTTCAATAGGGAGGGAAAAGTTCTCTCGGTTTACTTTGCACACTCCAGGACTTTGGCTTGTATAAATGATCCATGTTGATTGTAATCATGCATTTCATATCTGTCTGGGAATCAGTGTTCATATGTGCAATATCCAGAGTTGATACGAACTTCCATTTTGTCATTTGATCTTCCATAAAAAACACTAAAAACATCCAGAAAAATTGACGCTTACGATGATCCCTTCCTCTAGTGTAGTGTGTACTGAGAACTGAAACCAATATGTTTTCCTGTCCCTGTACTAAATAAAACTGAAATCTTATCTCCATGATGAACAATAATGGTATAAGAGACTAGACTGGGTCTTTTAAGCATGCCCACAGAGTCAAACTCTCAACCACAAGTGTAGCTTGGCACAAAGGAGTTTACTATATGAGGTTAAAAAGCTAATGAAGCTGCTCTTGCAATGGTGGTGTTGCTGTGATTATATAGGGAGGAAGGAATATGAGGAGGTGCAGGTCATAAAGGGAATGGAAGGCTCTGAATTTCCAGGTCCAGGGAGGCTACAGGCAGCACAGGCCTGGTGAGTGACAGTGTTTATCTTTTCCAACAGCAAGTGTTCCTCTGGGTCTGATATCCCTTAGCTTTCTTTATTTCCAAAGGGGCACAGAGAATTCTGTTGGAAAATTTAAGGTTAGTTCTCAAGATTTTCCGGAATGTAGCCAGGAAGTAAATCACATGGAAGGGGGAAGTGAAGGAGAAGGTAAACAGTGTTCAGTGCTTGATTCTGATTAGTATAACCCTTTTTATTCTGAAAGATTTTAGGCTCCAAAAGGAAGAGGGTGTAGCTACACTGTCAATAGATACAAATAATCTGTCAACAGTGTAGAACATGATTTCTCATGTTCTGTTAAGCTTTGTGCCAGACTTGTTGCACAGATTCCGTGGCAGAGAATGACTATTTCTTAGTGGGTATTTGTCAGGGATTCTTAGCCTCTCGATGTCAGTAATATATCCTTCCCTGTTTATGATACTGGCAAAGTGACTGAGCTTTGTACCTGATCTAACTAGGCTAGTTTGGCTAAGAAATCTTGGTTCTGAGTTTTATGTAAAATTCCTATGCAGTAACTTGTCTGCTTCATTTTAGGCACATGGGACCTGGATCTGGGTCTGACCTTTATTTACTGTTAGCAGAAAACGCTGTCTGAAAACGAGACTGGTCCTTCCTTTTGGTAGTTACCAAGGACATTATATGTTATAGCCACTCACAGTATTCATGAGATCAGAGAAGAAAAGGGAAAAATGAGGATGTGGACTAGTGACAGATTAGTGAGAAGTTCCTAGATGTTGATAAAAGATGGCTTGATGTTTTTCCTGATTCCATGCCCATGCTTTCATTCTATATACGCTCCCTCTTTGTGCTTTTGAGTTACCCTTTCTCCGTTTCCAGGGATGTCTCTGGAGGCATCTTAAACTAAGGCAAAAAGAAAGGCTATAGATTGCAAACTAGAGAGGTGCCCAGGAGATCTAAAATTGTACTTCTTGGACCACCAGATCAAACAGGGGAGAGCTGCCAATCTTCGTGGTACTACAAGTCAGACAGGTTTTAGTGTGTGCCAGAAAGTCAGTGGGAAAGTAGGAGTATCATGGGCCTTCACTACCATTGGCCTGATTTTGATTCACTGCTGACTTCTTCTGTGCAGCCTGGAATGAATAGATGGATGGAGGGAGGGAAGGAAGGAAAGGCCAATAGGAGGGAAGAAAGGAAGGAGTCCAGAAGGAAGGGAGGGAGTTACAAACTCAAAATATATTCAGAAATAATGAATATAGAAAGGGTAGATCTTGAAAACAAAATAAAACTAAAGAGGTTATGAAAAGCAGCAAGATGCTAACAACAACAAAAAAATGTTGTTTTCCTCTTTATTCCTTAGAACATCTCTAAGATAAAAACAATGAGCCAAGTCAGATTGCACCCAGCTGTTTGTCTATAATTATAATTTTGTTGTCATAGGAATTACACCTGTGCAATAGTTCATTACCAGGTATTATAATTTTAATTTTACAAACAAAATGTCTCATTTCCTTATGTGGAAAATAGAAGTTTTCTCAAATGTATTTACTAAACTTCTAAGAGAGTTTCTTCAGTATCTTTGGCAATATCACTCCTTGGGAAATAAGTTCAAATAGGCTTGTTAAATATACATTTTGCCTTTTGTTTTTCTGTATTCATTTCCTTGATAAAGTTATCCAATGGAAATTCCTAAAACTTAAATGTAGGATATAACCCTTATGACATCCCTCTTTCCTATCTAAATGTAAAGTTTTTATCATGCAGGCAATTGTCAAAGTGGCAAATGAGCATGACATGACTTGTATAATCAAATTCAATTTCATAAACCATGGGAGGGAAATCTTTTTTCTTAAAGTAGCAAAGGTCAAAATGGGAAATAAAAGTGGAAATACATGATAGAGGCTATAAGGTCCATGAGTTAACTATCACCATAATTCAGTACAAATTTCTCAGTGTTTTATCTGTGATCAATGTGATTATCAAGTTCAACAGTTTAAGTTCCCTGTTAAGAACAGATCACATTCTCTACACACTGTGATGGTGGCTAACAAGCTCATTCAAAAAGAATTCTAAATTTTTCATAATCTTTTAATTAAAATATTCATGGAATTAAGAATTTTATAGTATTTGGAAAATGAGTTCTAATTAACAGGTAAATAAATTGATGATAGATTTGATTGATACTAGAGTAAAATCATTAGAATATTGTGAGGGGGGATATCTTTATTTACTCTTAGCAGAAAGCTCAGTATGAAAATGAGGCTGGTCCTTCCTTTTTGTAGTCATGAGATCAGGGAAGAAAAAGGAAAAAATGATGATCAGGACAAGCAACAGGTGAGTTAGTGGTTCTCAGTTGTTGGTAAAAGATGTTTTGAAATTTTAACAGCCTCTACTTCTCAAACATTGACATTCGAGGTTCAGTTTTCCCTCTCTGTTATAAGGGCTGCTTATGGATCATAATTCTTTATAGGAAGAAGGAATGACAGCCGTTATTCCAGGTGAACTGTTAATCCTATTTATCTCAAATCAGCAATACTCTTTTTTCAAAAACATCAAAAAAAAAAAATAGAAGAGTATTGGAATGTTTTATAAGGAGTTTGAAAGTTGGTTTTACATTGTGTGCCCCAAAATATATAGCATATAAAACCATTTTTAATATGGCACATCTTCCCAAACTACCTACCTATGTCTTAGACAAACGGATGATCTGATTTCTTTGCTTAGCCAGTATCATTGGCTCTTTTTTCTTTCTAATGTCTAATGTGCTCAAAACCCCAATTCTTTGCATTTTTTAAGATAGAGTTCTGCCTCAGCTGCACTAAGTGTATTCCATTATTCTTAATCTTTTGTGATATAACAAATCATCCTAAGATTGGATAGAAAAATGCCATTGTTTTTTATGTTCATTGTTTCAGACAGAACTATACTCCACAATGTCCGATGTCTCAGTTGGAAAAATAAAATGGTTAATAAGTATAAACTGGAGGTTTCTTACTCATAAGTCTGGAACCTGAGTGGGGCTGACATCTAAGTCGGGCTGATGAAATTCTCTGGGAGCACATGCACGTTCTCTCTCTGCATAGATCATGCTGTCATTGTATGAGGCTGAGTTTCGTGAGTCAATGTATAACAAATGTGTAGAATGCCATGTGAATGATGTGTTTTCATTCCTTGTTTGCATGATAGCTTTGTTAGTGAATAAGTATTATAGTTATTGATTGCCATTTCTCCTGATGCACATTTTTCTTTCTAGTATATATATTTACTAAGAATAAATGACTCACTTGAGAGCAAGTCTTTAATAGGTAAACGAACCTATCCACAGCCCAGACACCCTCCACCTGCCAACCTTCTTTATTGATTGCTTACATTCTAGAATTGTATTACATCATCTCCCCACTTCCTTTTGATTCCCTCCTCTGACAATAACATTAAAGGAGTGTTAGGATTTTGTCTACGAGTGGTGTCATATGCTTACATAAAAAAACTGAGTTTTTGAAGACAAAATCACCCTAGGCTAGGCATCAGGCAAATCGAGGCGACCTCCACAACTAAGAGCCTAGTTAGTTAGTTAGAAATTGTTTAAACTGGACATCCCTGGTGGTGCAGCGGGTTAAGTGCTGTACTGTGGTGCTGTCGGCAGCAGCGATGGGAGTTCGATGCCAGGCCGGAGAGATTCCCACATGGTGCAGTGTCGAGAGTTTGATGCCCGGCTGGGGAGATTCCCACATGGTGCGGCAGACCTCTCCTGTCTTGCCCACTGCTCCCCTCAGCAGTGTATTTCCTTCAATCTGCCTGTTCTGCTCTTCACTCTGTCTCTGGTGAGCCCTCTCGCAGCCCCATGCCTCTGGCCTATACCCCAGCTTATATGCATAAATAAATATTTAAAAAAAAAGAAATTGTTTGAACTTCCTAGTCCTAAATATGTTCAGCCAGCTGGCTAACGTCACAGTCCTGAGTCCCCAGAAGCTACTTCTTCTGCCCTTGGTCTGAGTGTTCCTTTGTGTGGCTGAGTGTGTCATAATGTGCCCTAGTCTTGGGAACTGTGAATAATAAGATGGCAGTCCCCTCCTGGTCTACTAATCTCATCATGCCTGAGTAAAAATAACATATACATTTTAAAACAAGAATTTTTATATTTCTTGGAAGATTATTACTTAGCAGTGTGAGTTGTTTGGAAAAAAAGTCTTCAGTTTCCAGTGTGTATATACTTGGCTCACTAGTCTTAGGTACTTACAAACTTCCATTAGTAGGAATGTTTATACAAAACTTTTACTATTTATCTGGAATGTTGTTTTGATTTGATATTTTTCTACTATTGAAAAGAAAAATTGAATTTCCTCTAACTAGTCTTCATGGCCCTATAATACAACTTTGGAGATACATTTTTCCAACTATGTATTGTCCAGTTAGCATTCATTCATTTCATTGCATTCTCTTTGTATTCCATAATCTCCCCACTTCATTTTTATTTCCTCCTCTAATAATAACATGAGAGGAGTATTAGGATTTTGTCTATGAGACTGTTGTATGCTTACATAAAAAAAAATTTAATTTCTGAAGACAAAATAGCCAACCTGACCAAACATTAATGACTGTTTTGTGAGAAGCATTAAGACTATGATATGTTCAAAACACAATTTTGTAATCAAGCAGTGTGGGTACACTCACTTAATCCTGAATTTTATGATTCATTCACAGGAAATTTAGGTAGAAACTGGTCAAATCTTTTTGCAGCATACCATACTGAATTTAATTACTCCTGTCATTTTGGCCCTCATTTATGTGAATGGATCCTGGCTTCTCCTGGCTTCTTTCTCTAAGAGCTGGCTTTCAGAGATAATAACAAAATACAATAAAGATTAAAGATATCTTTCGTGATAAAGAGCTTGTCATTCTGAGAGATATTAGCACATAATCTTTTTACATTTTGTTAATTGAAATAAGGAAGAATGAGAAATGTTTATTTTTTAATCTGAAAAAGTCTGGTAATAGAAATTTGAATAAGGTTGATGGGCTTACAGAGAACATGGTTTTGATAACACGGGCAAAAACAATCTAGTAATGTTCTGCAGTGATCGCAACCTATTATGCAATTTGGATTAGAGGCAGTTGTGCTGAGACCTAATGAGAACTGAATCAGAAGGCTATGGTTAGGTTATAGAGAGCATGCAGTTGGCAGGAAACTGAAGTCAGTACTGAAAATCTACTTTTTAGTGGAATATAAAGCCATTGTGTATTGTCCAGCAAGTATAGTCTATAGTCGATTTTTCTTAGGTGTCCTATTCGGATGTATGGATAAAATTCTGATCCTGCTGTACATGTATACTGGTACTGACATTTAAGTAGATATAATTTGATGACAGTTCAGGAATTACCAAATTTTAAATTATGAATAACTTTCATTTTGATACCTGTCTGTTTCTCATACACTCATGTTAATGTTTTCTTACTACTGTTATCTTTTGTCATGTGGCAAATGATTAACATCTCAGATCACACAGGAGGAATCCAACAATATATAAACTACATTTACATTTATTGTATCAAAAAAACTTTGAAATTTCAGTTTTGTACTGTGAAGCTGATTTGCAGCAAAATAACAATAGGGTTTGCATTTTCTAGAACATTAGAATAAATTTTAAGAAGTGAGTTTTGTCTACAGGCAAATAACTATGTGTTGAAATCAATCTAACTGTCCAGATTGAAATTATATTTTTGAAAAGGGATTATGCAGCGGGTTTACTAACTGCAAGAGCTTTCTCCCATTAGATGCCCCGAATACAAAAATACTCCTGTCATTTAAACTAGAATCAATTCAGGCACTTGAGCTGAATTGTGTATGATTACTAGCTTTTTGCAAATCTGTCTATGCATTACTTAAAATGAAAATAGTTTTCTAAAAGAAAATATCTAAGTGCATTTTATTTTTCTCAAAGATATTCAGGATGATTTTAATGAGGAAGTAAGAAGTGTGTGTGATTCCGTGAAATGCCTTTTTATGTCTCTTACTGGCCTTAATTGTCTCTTATTGGCTGCTGGAGTAAAAATTTCAAGAAATTAGTCACTCTCTAGTTACCTAGGGCCAAAAATATCAATGTTTGATGTATATTAATATATGATTATTAGACCACACTAAGAGTAATATTTGACTATGTCTATTCCTGGAAAGCTTTCTGTTGTGATTTTTTAATAATTTACCTCAGAAATTAATGTTTTAAATAATGTACTATTGGTTTATAATATAAGTTTCAGGAGTACAATTTGTCAGCTCAACAAATATATATACAACACCACACCGACCACCAATGCTCTAGTGTCATTTGTTTCCAGGCATTTTTTAAATTTCTTCTCTGATTTCCTCATTAGTGCAATAATCATTCAATAGTATGTCGTTCAGTCTCCACATGTTAGAGGGTTTTCCTGCTTTATTTTGGTGATGATTTCTACTTTGATACCATTATAATCAAAGAAAATATGTGATGATTCACTCAGTGAATTTATTGATATTTGTGAGCCAGCATGTGACCTACCCAGGAGGATAATCCATGTGCCTTGAGTAGAATATTTATTAGCTTGTTCTCAGGTTATTTTATATTTAGTTGAAGGAAAGCCTTTAATAAGAGTCCCCTATGAGTTTTGTGTTGTTGTCAATGTTTGTTTTCATTTGTTAAGTTTCCTTACATATTTTGATGCTTCTCATTTTATGCATATATATTGATGGGTGCTAAATCTTCTTTATGTATTTTTCCTTACTCATATAATATCCATCTCTTTGTTAACATTTTCAGCTAGTAGTCTTTTTTTTAAACCCTATATAAGTGACTGTTCCAGCTCTTATTGGGATCCCATTTGCTTTTAGAATTGTTTTCCACCCCTAACTTGCAAGCATCTAATATCATTCAGTTGCCTATAGATGCCTGTGTATATCTCTAAATTACCATCCCATGAATCTACACAGTCAACCTTTGAGTCACTCAAATGATGACTTCAAAAGTAGAGGAGAGAATGTTCTTTTCCTTATATAACTATGTGACCACACTAGATATTTCTGTAATCCAGAACTTGGATACAAAACATGTGGATAGCTCCATGTTCTTTAAATGTAATCTTTTAACATTATTCCTCAAGAGTACTTCATTATTTAGGAAAATATGTCTTAATTGTGATATTTGTGCTATTTCTTTAGATCTTTAAAATACAAAGTTACATATTTATTTTCTCTCAGAGAAAATAGACACAAAGTTTACAGATTTTTGTTCCTATAAAACAGTAAAGTTTTTGTATCTATTAGCAAATGCATTTCAGGATTTCTTTGACAGACTAAATAAATCTCAATTACTCAAATATTTTTAAAGCAATTTTATTACTTTATCCTTTCCCTGATTAATGTATTGAGTAAAATCATAAAGACATCTTCATTCTGTATTTCATAAAAGTCCTATTGCAATTCTTTGAAAATTGTTCCAGTATGTTAAAAGTTTCATACTTCAGATATGGCATTAGAAGTCAAAGTTCTTGCCTTAATTATATGAGGAAATTCTCTTGAAAGATCTTGAATTTAATGTTGATTGACCTTAAAAACCTCTTTGAACGTAAGATTTCTCTTATCCCAATATCCAATGATTTAATCTGTATTAAATCATTGAATATTAACTATCCAAAACAGATGCATGTTTTTAATCAACAAAAAAAATATTTGTTCTAAGCTTTGACCAAGTAAAAACTTGGCATCGAATGAAGAATAATTTCTTTTGTAAAACAGATTCAATATAATTTTTACAATATGACTTTTTGTGTTTCTTTGGTATTTTAATTGTCATCAATCTTTTCTTTCTATATTTTAAATTCATTAATTTTTATCAGAACATAATATATATATAAAACAACTGAAAAAATGTGGGAGGCAAAATTTAGGATGAATTAACAAATGTTTTATTGAACATGTTTGTTCCATGATTTCAATGTTTTTGAAAATATAAGTGAATACATTTCAAATAAAGTTATCAAAGTAAGAAGGAAGGATTACTCTTACAGGTAGATGAGTTTTTCCAGATTTTACTCAGGGTTGTAAGATTGAGAATAATTCCATTGATTGTTTATATGTATATGTTCATGAATTTCTTCATATACATTTATGCAAAGAAGCCATTTTCTAAACATTTTTAAAATTTTTCAAAAGTTCTATTTCTCTCATGTGAAAAGACTATACAGTTAGGTATTTAGAGTCACACAGGAATAAATATGAATGTGTATCTGAAATATGTTTACATTTTATACCCACTCCATTTTCCGCCCTAAATGATTATATTTTATTATGATAAAATAGCTTCAATTTGGTGGAATGAACTTGTGATTTCTTTGATATTAAGTAGCAATGAATGGTATGCCAATAACACACAATCAATTTCTGATATTCAGAGAGGCTATATTTAAAATAATGCTGAAAACCATGAATCATATTTAAAGAGATTTAGTAGCCAATATTTTAAAATAAATATTTTAAAACTTGGATTCCCCAACTACTAATTCTACCTACTTCTTCACTCACTTTATTCAGGGTCCAAAGAAGAAATGAATGCAAAGGAAGTTGTAGCCAAAAGTAACATCTTTATTTTTGAGAATTTGTCATGAATTTTTTTTTTTGCTTCTTTGCAAGATTTGGGGAAGAAATTTTAAAAAATAAATTGTGCACCTCCTTTATCTAACTCTCTCCTAAACTCGGACCTTGGAGCCAACCATCACAGACATATTCTCTGTATCCTCAACTCTGAACCTTATTTTGATCTCAGAAACCCTTCAATTTGTTTATTTTTAAATAGTTAAATATATTTATGAATTTTTATATCATAAATCAAGTGAGAGAGAAAAATGTAGCGAAAAGACGGCCTCCAACATTTAAAAGTTTACCCCTAAAATTCTATATACTTAAAAGATAAAAGTTAGATTTAAAAACAACACTTAAAAACTCAGGGAATATAAGGTTGTGGCTGTACTAATTCTTTCATATCCCAGAATGATACTCAAAATGTCTTTCTTGCCTTAGGGTCCTGTTCCACCTTGTTAAATTTTTCCTGGAGGTACTGGCTCAAATCCTTTTCCTCTGTGCAGCCATATTGTGTCTTTCACTCCATATTTTCTTATACTGAAGAAACTTGAAAATTATCAGTTTCCCCCTTTTCAGAAAATGTGTTGAGAGCATTAACACAATGGAGAATCCTTAAAATAAATCACTTTGAAATAAACTCTCATCTACAGATTGATCCTTTTCTTTCATCATTATGCATTCTTAGAAAACTAGATTGTTTAAAGTGGAATGGTGCATGAATTAATGATTTGACATTCAGTATACTTAGAAATTAATCTAACCCTTGAGACAGAATGTAAAATTCTTTCTTTTAAAAATTTATAAGATACTTTATTTCCTAACGTCTGGTCTTAAGTACTATGCCAACCCATTGTTAAATAATAAATCATGTGGCAATTATCATTAACTTTATTAGCAATAACTTTCTGCATAAACAAACATTTGACTTATTTCTGCATCTTATTATCTTTGTGATTTTTACACTCCACTTGGAGAACTACAATATGCTTGCATAAATTTTCTTGTATATATGATTTAGCCTAGAAGCAGAGAAAGAGTTGGAAATCATCTGAAATAAGTGCAAGGTCACCTGTCACAAAAAAAGTCTCTGGAAAACTTCAGCCAGTGTGTCACTCAAGCTGACTGGGAGAGAGATTTAATGATGTACATGAATTGCAATGCCCCTTTTTATTTATTTGAGGTTAAAATCTTTAATAATGTGGTCCAGTTTTAACATTTCTGAAAGCAGGACAAAGCACTTTTCCTTACAGAAAAGCATATTAGGAAGAATGTTTATTGGAGACTTAGCACCTTCCCTAGCTGTTATGTTACTACTGACTTTTCATTTAATGCTTTAACATAAGCTGTTTGTCTATTTCTGCTTGGGTATCTTGCCTACTAAGAGTCCATGCCCCTTTCCTTTATGTAATCTCCCCTTTTGACAGTTTTCTTATGGCTATATGAGCAGACTGAATGAGTTAAGGGGTTTTCCATGTGGACCCAGGTCACCAGGTATAGGTCACCTTGTACACTACCTTCTTGACTGTAAATTATATGAGGTAAGAATCATGTATGCAATAAATTTTCATGTTTCCCTGAAGTTACACTTTTCACAGACCTCCCCATGATAATAGGAATAATTGAGGAGATTGGTCTCAGGAGTCTGGGCACCAGGAACAAAGACATTCCTGAAAACCCTTCCACACTAATCATTACTCTGTGACTTCCCCTCACTGTCCCCTCTAGGAGACTGTTTGTCTGAAGATGCTAGTTTCACACACTCCTTTTCTTGTGACAAGGAAATAAATACTTGGCCTCTCTGCATTCTGTCTTAGTGCCCTATCTTTTTTTTTTTTAAGATTTATTTATACATACAAGCTGGGGTACAGGCCAGAGGTGGGGGGCAGCGAGAGGATTCACCAGAGACAGAGTGGGGAGCAGAACAGGCAGAGGGGAGCAGCAGGCGAGGCAGGAGAGGTCTCCCGCACGATGTCGGATTCTCCCCGGCTGGTCGTCAAACCCCCATCGCGCCCTGTGGACAGCTTCAGAGCGCAGCGCTCAACCGCTGCGCCACCAGGGAGGTCCCTTAGTGCCCTATCTTTTACTTGGCACAGATACCCCGAAAAGAATGGTCCTTGAAATCTGTTACTGTTACACACTTGCTTCCTCATCCAAAGGTTAGATATATGATGATTTGTAACTGGAACTGAATGACTTTGCCACAGCAGTTAGATATTGTTCTTTTTGGACATTTGAAGATCTCTGTCTCCACTTCTCTGACTGCACTGATTATGACTTGTAAATCTCATAGCCTCTTACCGCCTCATCCCTGTTGGATACCATGTTGTGCTCTATCATTCATCTTTTTTTTTTTGTGCGTAGAGAAACCGGGGTGTAGGCCAAAGGTGAGGGGATGAGATGATTCACCAGAGACAGAGTGGGGTACAAAACAGGCAAATTGACTCAACTACTGAGGGGAGCAGTGGCCGAGACAAAAGAGGTCTGCTGCGCCAGATGTGGGTTAATTCCCTGGTTGGGGATCAAACTCAGGCCTTAGAGGTGATTTAACACTTAGGCCACCAGGAAGGCCCCTCTGTCCTCCATCCTTATTATGTCCAGTTATTTGTTTAATCAACAAATATCTGTGAAAACTCTTCATAGACTGATAGCGTATGGTGATAGGCTGTTGCCTATCATTAGAAACAATGCAAGCATAAGATAGGGTGACTTCCTAATTAGATTTCTAGGAACTTGCATATTGGCTCAACAAGCAACTCTTCTATTACTTGAATCCTGGCTGGGTACTCACTGGGTCCTTAAAATTCCAACTTTCTCCATTTTTGCATTGTTGGAGTCCACCTGAGGTTTTCGTTTCCAAAACTTAAAGACTTTAATTGCGTTTCAAATCGTTGCTAACGCTAGTGCATATATCAGTGGATGATACTGGCTTGGAAGTGTGCTTGAAAGCAGCAGTCTCAATGTGTACTGACATTATTCTTATTCTGCACGCCTATCGTCTTGAGCTGAAAACATACTGAAGATACCATTCTTAGACATAATTTAAGGATTCAAATACTGGAATGATTAAGAAACTGCAGTAGCTAATTATGAAGTGTTCTCTAGACAAACATCTTAGGGAGTTCTTCCAACTTCTTTTCCTCTTACTGCATTCAGAAACAATGTACAAAGGTAGTGGAGATGGTGCTAATTAAGCATCAAGGTAATACCAGACTACCAGAGAAATAGTGTAGTTTGGAGGAAGTAATTAAAATGTGGAGTAAGGAACCAAACTGCCATAGCAATAGATTACTCAAATCAACACAATCAGATAACTGAATATTAGGGAAAAGACCAGTGAAAATCAGTAAAGAAAACTGGCTTCTTACATTTGATTAAAATGTATTCCTTATGTTCTGAACACACACAATAATGAATTTACAACTTGCAAGTGAACATTTTAGCTATTTTCTATATGTCTTCTAGAGAAGGATTGAGCTGTTTATTCTGTTAGTAGGTTTTCGCTGAATATATTCTAAGTATCAGATACAAATAAGTATTGGGAGGGAAATAGAGTCATATCCCAGTGTTTATGACAGAAATGAACATCGGTTTAGAACAGAGTATCAGAAGAGTTATCAGGATATGATACTGGGAGAGTAAAAGGTGTAGTTCTCTCTTCTGGCAAGTCAAGATTGACTTCATAACTAAGGAGTTAGGTACTGTCTTAAGGACTGTGTATGTGTGTTTTATACGGAGAAAATAAATGATAGTGGGACCGAGAAGTTCAGTGTAAGTCTTACATAATACATATGATAGAATGATCAGGAAAGAGACAGAAATCTTGGGATTTAAAGATCCTTATGTGCTTTTTTTTTTATTTTAATGTGGCATCTTCCATTTCTATAAAGAGGAATTATTAAAACAGAATATTTTTTGCAACTTAACAGAAGAATAATCGATGCTATCAGTTTTTCAAAGTAAATCAAACATTAGTAAACTTGCTAAAATGTACTAAATCTTAAATTAGAGAATACAGATATATGTCAGTATCAAACTTAAGTTCTTGTTTAAATATTATCAGAATAGTGCTCCTCAGTTCGTTTGAAAGTAGTATGTTGCAACCTCCTATTAAACAGCCTTGTTTTTTTTTTCCTTGTAGCTTTTCTAGAGAGCTTACTACTAGTTCCCATTCTATTTTCTTGTATTTATTTATTGTCTTTCTCCGTCCCAAAACTTCAGGAGAACTTTAATATTTAGAATATCATATACTACAACTGCACAATTGGTGTCTGGCAACTTAAAAACACTCCAAAAATGCTTGTTGGATGAATAAAAAAAACACAGAAATGATTTTTTTTACTCATAAATTTGATGATTCTTAAAAATAATAAAAATTATGTGTTTTAAAGTGAAATATGTACTTATATAGCCTATGAGAGTTTAATTTGAAATCTCTGTTTTGGAGTTAAATTTTACTATATCTGTCAAAATTAAAATCTACAACCCTCTTAAGAATATTCTTCAGATAAATTAGTGCAAATGAGAATATGTCAAAATCATGCAAATTTAAGAATCATTGTAGTGTCAAAACACAACTTAAATATCCATCATTATTAGAAGATATGTTAAAATATTGGGAAGCCATTATTAATAATAATCTAGTTATAAATGAACATAACAGTAATTTTAACAAAAATATAAATCTAAAATTAGCATGCATTGTGTATTATCAGCAAACTTAAGTTATATAAGTATGGAGCATATAATGGTGGTTTCATAACTGAAACATTTTTCTTTTGGGCAAGTAATGTGCCCACATATATTATACCTAGGCTAAAACACATGAAAATATAAAAACCCCATCTAGGAACAAGTCTGGCAGTCTCAGCTTCTCTGCACTTTACCTTAGCCAGAATTACTACTATTCTTGAACTTATTTGAAAAGCTTTATACTGTGCAAGATCTCTGATTCTCGTGAGTTTGACTTGGCAATTTATTCCTTTTTGAAATCTCATATGCATACCATGTATACAAACCGTCTAAGTAGGCATGCATACAGTATATTTAGAGAGATTCATGGAAAATTCCTAAAAGGTATTATCTTGTGAATTGACCAATAATGCAAATTGTGAGGAGAATTTTCTTTCGCCTTAACTTTAGTGCTTATGTGTTTAATGGTTTTGAATTGAATTTGCAGTAATAACAATAAAACCAGAGGCAATTAGTAATACATTCTGAAGGTATAGTATAATCAGTAAGGGAAACTTTTCCAAAGATGGTATAATTAAGTTTGCATTTTAGAAAAAATATTTTTGTATTGAGGAGTATAAAGCAGATAGGAGAAAAGTTGGTAATATCACTACTTAATAAACTGGGCCAATAATGCAAGGGTGACAGAAGAAGGAACTCAAGCACTGGTGAAAGATATGGAGGAAATGAACTTACAGAGCTAGAATGAAAGATGTTAACTGACTCTGGTAATGAATGACCAAAGGGTACCCAGAGACTCCAAACTGTTAATGGGTCCATGCTCTAAAAAGAGGCACAGCCGTCTGTGTGTACAAAAACAAAGGAAGCAGACTCTCAGTGTGAAGGGTTTTTGATATAATTGGTATACATAATGAAAGAGGAAAGAATTCAAATAATAGTTTTTCAGTAAAACTTCAAAATTAACCATTCCCTAGTGGGCAAATGCCCAGCTGAAAAAGGCTCAGCCTGAAGTGGACCTGGTGAAGCCTAAAAGTCTAAGGCACCTCCTGGAAGTAAAGTTAGAAAAAAAAGATATTAGTGCCAAGATGGAACCACTGGACCAAGAAGATCCAGTCCCATAGATAGTGCTCAGAGGTTGTCTATGAGAAGAGTACGTGATTATCTTAAAAGGAGGTAAATCATAGATTAAGAGTAAGAGACATACTGAGTATAGGTAAAGAAGAGCTTATTCTTAAATATCTACCTTTCAGATAAAAAAATCTCAATTGTTTTGATTGTTAATATCGTTAATAGTTACATGATTAGTAATAATAATTGTATGGTTATTTTTATAGTCAGTAATTTCACATACTATCTCATTTACTATAATAATAATAAGAATAATATAAATAATACAATTTATTGTTTTAATTATCATTATTGTTTTTAATATTATTGCTTTATAGATGGAAATGGAACCTCCAGGATAATATTGTCTAGCCTATATAGTAAAATTACTGAATGGATGAGTTAGAATTTGAACTTAATCAGTTAAAATTACCATCTCACACTCAACATTTATATTCATGACTGCTTTGGGATTCAGGGTCATTTTGGCTGTCTTCACATCTTGTGGAAATATTTCTATCTTTTTTTAAGAATAAGTTATTCATAGCATTTCAGTACTGGCCTGAGATCCAAACTAAAATACTGGAGTATAAAGAGGATTATGTTTTTGAAACAAATTTCTTTCTTAATTCTTCTCAATGAGGCTCTAAGACACCTTAAGTTTGCAAAGACCGCCTGTGACACATGGAAATGAGATGATACTAGTTCATTTGAAACATGCAATTTAAAATAAGGGAAATGCTAGGTTGTTAATTGCTAATAAGAAAAATTGGAGACTGCATTATGAATTTTTGCCAATATAACTTCTTTGTGAGCTAATGCTCATACATTGTCTTAGTTGATCTCATTGTTTCAATATCAATTTACATTTTCCATCCTAGTACCTGTGGCTTTATTTTGTTTTGTTTCATTCTGGTTTGCCTTGCAACGTGTTAAATTCATGTTTATTGATAAGTAATCTTGGGTATAAATAAAGTTATGGTGAAGTTTACAGAAGTGTTTTAGATGTAAAAGTGTCTTTTTTTAATATATATTTTTATTGTTATTTATATCTTTTACATTTTGTATTCCCCTTGGGTAACCCACCACCAATTCACCCGTGATCCACCTCTGTGGTCCCTTTTGTTCTTTTCTACTCCATTTTGTGCCCTTATCCTCCCCCTCCTCCCACCACCCCCAAGTTCCTTTTTGAGGAAGAAAAATAAATGCTAAGAAATAAATACCTAATTCTAGTTAGTAGTTCTTGGAATCTAGTCAAGTTATGTGACCCCCCTACTAACAACTAAAAGGAATTAATTTTCTATCTACAGCATAGTATTATAGGAGAGTGATTTTATGTTCAGAGTGTGTTTTGTTCTATGCAACATCATTTTAATTAGATTATAGACCTCCAGTTAGGGGAGTTTTCTCTTTCAGTTTGTTTTTAATGAAGTTGAAGATAAATCTATAAAATCTTCCATAATAGAGAATACATTTAAAAGCATAAACTTTTAAATGTAATTTGATGTTTAACTTGAGCTTAGAAAATGATACTGTTTTCTGATTCCTAGAAATTTTAATTTATGTTTGCATTAGTAACCACTTTAGTTAAGTAACCTTGCAGGAGATTCTCGATCAGAGGTTTCTCAAGTACTCACCACATTGCAATTATAATATCTAATTATTCATAATGTAGTAATAGAAAATTTTAATACTATGTTGAAGATTATTTTGATAGCTAACTATGAACTTCAATAGGACAAATTTACAAAGTGTTCTTTTCATTCAGTTTAGATTTACAAATTGATGCCCAGTTCAGTGAAATTGCAGAAAAGCCACATGACATTTTCTCAGAATGAAAGATTATGTTTTATTTAGAAAGTCCCCAGTGAACGCCAATGTGATGGTTATATAACTAATAGAAAATTACCGTATTAGAGTGATTTACGATGATTACAGCAATCTAAATTGTTTTTAAATGAGATTTGGGGGTTCACATTCAGTGTCTTCTCTAATTTAAGAGACATTTGAAGAAGAAAATTAATAGAGTAAATGGAAACTCAGTCTTCTAAATGTGGCTTACTCTGCTTTTCAAGTATCTTAAGCATATATAAATTTGGGAGTAGCAAATAAGTATACAATTTAAATATTAAGATTAAAAACTATATAAAAATAAAATGATTGATCCACTCACTTGATATATGAATCAAATGGCCTTATGCATGAAAATTTTCTGTTTTCTGTGTCTAATCTAGATGGACAGAAATTGCAACAAATGAAAGAGGTTGGCATATTGCTTCCAACAAATAGCATGCTGTTGTAACTTACACTGTTAAGAATGTAACTTTTTAAATATCAAAATACATACAATAAGCAAATACATGTTCTACTGGTCTTATTGCCCCTACTTTATGAATGATTGAAAGATCTATGTATGTGAGATATTTTGATGTTATGATTTTTATAAAAGACCCCCTAATCTGTCTTCCAAAGAGGCTGTACTATTTTGCGTTTTCATCAACAGTAAAAGAAAGTTTCTGTTGCTCTACATCTTTGTCACCATTTGGAGTTGTCAGTGTTTTGAATTTTCACATTGTAATAGTGGTGCAGTGGTATCTTGCTGGTTTGACCTGCAGCTTCCTAATTATATGTGATGCGGAATATCTTCTCAAGTGTATGTTTGATGTTAATATCACTTTTTTGGCAAGGTGTATTTTCAGAACTTTTGCTCATTTTAACTGTTTTTTCATCTTAATCAGGTTGTTCATATATTTAATCATGAACTTTAAGGGTTCTTTGTCTATTCTGAATAACAATCCTTCATCATGTCCTTTACGACTACTTTTCCTAGTCTGTGATTTCTCTTGACAGCGTATTTTACAAAGCTGAATTTTAATTATAATGAAACCCCGTGTACCTACTCTTTTTATTGGGGGGTATCTTTTTTTTTTAATAGAGGTAACATTGGTTTATAAAACCTTATTTATTTTTTTTTTCAGAAGTATGGGATCATAGCAAAAATCCCCATGGTTTCTTCAATAAGGCAAATTATTACTGGTCTTCAGGCCGAAACCAATTATTTCTTTCGTAGATCATACCTGTGGTGCTGCATTTAAAAAGTCATTAGCAATCACAGGGTCATCTAGATTGTCTCCTATGTTACCGTCCAGGACCATTCTAGTTTTGCATTTTAATTTTAGGTGTACTGTGATCCATTTTGAGTTAATTTTTGTGAGGGTGAAATCTCTGTGTCTAGATTTGTTTTGGTTTTGTTGTTGGTTTTGCATTTTGATACCTAGTTTTCTAAAAGCACTTGTTGAAGGGACCGTTTATTTTCTTTGTACTTCCTTTACTGTTTTGTCAACGATCAGTTAGCACTCTGTGTAGTACATTTCTAGGCTTCTTATTGTTAAATTGATTTGTCTATTGTTTACTAATACCACACCCTCTTGATTACTGTAGCTTTATATTGATAGTAAATCTAGAAGTTGGGTAGCATCAGTCTTCCAATTTATTATTCTCCAGCAAATTTGTGCTGGTTATTCTAGATATTTTGCTTTTTAAAAACTTTTGATTCAGTTTGCTGACATTCACAAAATAAGTTAGATTTGGTCCAGTGGGAAAGAACATACATCTTTACCATATTGAATCACCCTATCCAGAGACACAGGCATAAAATATATCTCCATTTACTTATTCTTGACTTTCTTTTATAACACTTTTATATTTTTTTTGTAGTTTTCCTTATATATCTTGTACATGTTTTGTTAGATTTATACCTAAGTGTTACTTTTTTTTTTCTGGATTCTAATGTAAATGGCATTAGGCTTTTAAATACAAATTATAGCTGTTCATTGCTGGTGAGATACATGTTCAAATAGTAATCAGAATACTTAGCATTATTTAGTATTTTATTGTGTACCAGACACTGCATTGAACTCTTTTTGTGTGCTATCTCAATTTATACTCCCCCAAACTCAGTCATGCACCATTGATTTCCTTTTTTACAGATGAGGAAATTGTAAGATGGAAAAGCCAAAATAATTTTCCCTAATTAACTCTATTAGTTAGTAATGGAGACAAGTTTAAACCAGAATCTCTGACTCCTAACCATTATGTTCTACAATGTCTATAGCTCTCTTTAGGCCTTGTAAGTGCAATTATATGACTATTGAACTACACAGTATATTAGAAATGCACTGCTTTTGAGAGAAGAATATATAGGAAATAAACAAGTTCAGAAAATATAGATAATAGGAGTTATTTTTGAAAATGTTATCTAAATGAAAATTTGGATTCTTATCAACTTTAAATTTATACTTAAATGTCTGAGCTGTATTTCAAAGAATCTTAGGGGTTTACTTTCATTTTTTTAAATTCTTTTTTTCTAAGATTTATTTATGCATACAAGAACTGGGGTGTAGGCCAAAGGTTGGGGTGGTGAGGATTCACCAGGGACAGAGCAGGTAGCAGAACAGGCAGATTGACTGAAGTACACTGCTGAGGGTAGCAGCGGGCAAGGCAGGAGAGGTCTGCTGCGTCATGTGGGAATCTCACTGGTAGGGAATTGAACTTGTGCTGCAGTGGCTGCGGACAGCTTCATAGGCTGAGACTTTACCCTTGCGCCACCAGGGAGGCCCAGAGTCTTAGAGGTTTATAAAATAACTTGTGGTACATTAATTAGAGAAGAGCAAAGGAAATGATCATAACTTTAAAAAATTTTTCAATTTTTGACCATTTTAACATTTGAGTTGATTGCCAGTTATTTATATAGAAACATGTGTTTCTGGATAAATATATAATTACATGGATTTTTTCTAAATATGATGGCTAAGGGAAAATATTTTACATCTTGTGTGACTGCAGATTTGATCTTGCTACCTTCTGAGAAACTGCAAATAGTGATTTGGCATCAGAGATGTAGCTGTGAGAGCTGTGTGTAATTCACAATGTCAATTAGATTGCTAGAGAAGACTTTAATCTTTCATCATCTCTGCCTTTCAGCCTCTGTAATTTCCATTCGTTATAAGTTTTTGTATCTTCTGACTTGGATAAACTTTCAAAAGATTGGCTTAGTTACAGGCTTATTATATAACTATGATTTTGAAACATACTTACCATGCCAATCATATTCCTTAGTTAAGTTGTAAGAAAAAGGATATGTCTTTTATACAAGTAGAAATAAACCATATTTGAATAGTCAGAGAAAATTAAATAGTGGAATAGTGAAATCTCCTTAGTGATTTGTTAAGAGATCGATTGATGAAAGTTCTTTATACACACAGAACACACATACTAGCACACACAGAGAATATATTTATAGAATAGAACATGTTTTGTGTTAACATACTTACAGAATGGATAACAAAATAAGTACATAAGAAAGATATCTGACATCATTAAGCATTAGAAAAATGCAAGTCAGATTGATGAGATATCCCTACATACTAAAATAGTTATAAAAACAGTGACAACACTAAATACCAGCTATGATGCAGGTCAGTTGGATCTATTGCTCATGGGAATGTCAGTGATTGAACCACTATGGAACATTGTCATTTTTAGCAAAAACATTATTTACCTTATGTGATAATAACTGCAAGCCTGGGGATTTATCCAGAAAAATGAAAAGTTCTATCTACACAAAGCTTGCAAATGAATGTCCACAGCAGTTTTATTAATAATAGCCCCAAACTGATAACAACCAAAATGTCCCTAAATAGATGAAAGGTTAAACTAGTTGAGTCACATTATCTGCAATAAAATAGAATAAACTATTGATGAACTTGACCACTTGAGTGAATCTCAAGGGCATTATGCTAAGTGAAGGAATCCAATCCAAAATCTCATATATGATTCCCTTTGTAAGTGGCAAAATTACACATACGTGTACAGATATATGTGTGTATATTTACATATCTATATATAACACATGTGTAAAAGTCAAATTAGTGGTTGTGAGGTTGTAGGATGGTGGTAGGAGTGAGAGGTTGTGACTAAAGAAATAGTATGATGGATATATTTATGGTAATGTAATAATTTCCATATCTTGACTGTGGTGGTACTCACACAAAGCCACAGTTGTGGTTCAAGTATGTATGACTTAAACATACTTTATTAACATTTTATCTTGATTTTGATATTTGTACTATAATATGTAAAAGGTAAATACTGGGAAAAACTGGCTAAAGAGTTACTCTACTTTTCGACTTCTTGATACTTTATATTACTTCAAAATTAAAGTTTTTAAAAAACTAATCTGAATTGTGTTACTTATAATACTTAATAGAAGGTAAAAGAAGGTAAGACTTGCCAAGAAACTAAAATTTTTTTTTTGAGTAATAGTAGAATTAGGGTTAGAAGGACATAGTGTGATGATTGCCTTAAAATGTTTGAAAGATTGTTATGAGGATAAACTACTAATCTTGACCTTTAACTATTATAAATATGATAATGGATAAAAGTTAAAATCAGACAAAATCCAAGTTTACGTAATTTGAAGAGAGAACATTTGAAATCTAGTTATCTGAGTGTAGAGCCTTTGATGCTGTGTTCCCCCACATGAGCGGGAATGATGACTCAGTGACCCAAGAACTATTCAAATATGGCTAAACCTTTAGCTCCTGAAGCAGGTGAGACACAGAAATAGAGCATAATTCATGAAAAACAATGAATGAGTATTCTTGAGTTAGTAGCGTAAGACTGAATAGTAATCTATGCTTACCTTTAAGTAACTTTTTTAAAGTATCTTCTGTTAGTCATCTTATTTAGTGCCATGTTAAGCAGGCATACTGCTGTTCTGCATAGCACTACCAGAACTGTCAGAAAATATTTTTAGTAGATAAGCTGTAATTAACTTACATAGAAATATAAATAACGGTTTAATGTCCATTCTATGTAGAAAGTGCTGATTATCTCTTACTGTTGTTTTGTTATTCACTCCATATATCTATATAGATATAAATATCCTTATAGATAAATCTATATAGATGTTTAATAGGAAGGTAGAATACCAAACCTCTTTAAATCGTTGGTTTTAGTAATGAGTATAATGCAACAATTTTTAGAGTATTTTCAGGTGTACTTTTATAGCCTATAAATCCTTTCTTCCGTCTCCATTCTTGTTTCCCAAATTATTAAAGACAGTGTATATAAGTTTATTAGAGCAAATTAAAAACTACAATCAAATCATAACAGTTTTGGAGGTGAAATTATTATTTTAAGGTCCTTTTCTTAGATAGACCATAATCTTGAAAATATGTGTTGATCCTCAAAAGACAAGCAAGGAATCTATTGATCAGGTGAAGCTAAGCTTTAAAGCTTCATTGCAATAAGAGAGAACAATCCATTAGGAGAGAATTAGTAGTATCCTTCCTGGAAGCTGAAACTCAGGAGAAAATATTATTACGGCTTAAGTTCAAACTGTGTAGAATTTGTAAAATTTTGAAATGTGAGCTCAGGGAGGCTGGTGTCTTGAAGCAAGTTGGATGATCAAGCAGTTTATCTTGACCTGTCAATTGCTGACATGCATCATTGTCTTCTCTCCCAGGAACAAGTACTGAACTTACTTAACTGGAGCAAGTATCTGCCTTCCCTTTTTCTCATCGTCAGTATTGTTTAATATAGGTATAGGAAGTATGCCTCGTCCCAGCATTCTTTAGCACAGGGACAGGAAAATATGTTGGTTTTGGTTCTCACAGACTTTCCTGAGAAAAATAAATCAGCTCTCTATTTCCCTTTTTACATGTCAATTGCCATTTCAGAGGACTCTGCCATTGGGGCTACTGTAATTCAATGGTGAGGATCCCAAAATTAAAAAAAAAAAACAACAATCCATTTTAGTTTAGTTTAGTGGGTAATGAAGTGTCGGGAAAGCAAACAATGGGATTGTTTTGTTTTGTTTTTTTCTCTTCGTTTCTCATGTTTGTGCTAAAATGCTGAGTGAGACAAGAATAATGGATAGTGAAATAATATTTTGAGGGCTGAATCACAAAATGCTCTTTAACTGGATAGATAGAGCAGCCAAATGATACTCAAACCCTGTCACTTCTCTGTCATTTTCATTAGTGTTATGTCATTGACTCCAGTCCATATTCAAATGAGAAATTTAGCCCCTCTTGAATGCAGGAGTTCAAAAAAATTTTTTGGATAGGGTTTTAAAATCATCACAGAGCTTCAGGAGTGCTGAATGAGAATGCTGAATCTGTGATGAATGAAGAAATGAATCTTGCTGCATATTATTTATATACTGTAAGCTTATATATTACTGTCAGTGTGCAATCAGAATATGCACAGTCTTTATACTGTTAAGAGTACATTTAAAAGGCAACAGTTTTGTTAATTTCTATATTTTAATGCAACGTCATAATTAATTTCCACTTTACTATTAGTCTTTTCTTTCCTGTACTATTTTTTTTTTATTATTGTGGCAAAATTGGTTTACAAACACTGCGTGTAATTTAGGGAAATAGGCTTGTATCTCTTCAGATGTATGTTATCACACCACACCCCCATTAAAGCACACACAATTCTTCACTATAATCCATTGGACCCTCTCATTGCTTTGTTCCATACCTTACACCCTTCCCCTCTAACTCTACAGTCAGATTTATAAGATTTTGTTTTGGTTTCATTTTCTATCTTTTCCTCTTTTTTGTTACATTATAGTCCACATGAATGAAATCATTGAAGGGGATTATACGAAGTGAAACAAATCAGAAGGAGAAAGACAAATATTTGATTATTTCACTCATAAGATACATATAAGTAATTTTCGAATAATTCCAAATCTGGAGTTCTGGGAAAGATGGTTGGTTGAATGTACATATTAACTCCTGTTTCAGCCTGGAACCCTAATATCATAATACATATTTTTAAAATTGTCAGGAATTCACTAAGAGAGGAAACAAAAGAACATTTTAGGAAGTAGGGAAAATGTAAACAAGCATTAAAAGATCAAACCCAGAGGTCCAGATTGCATAGAACCATTTCAGAAATGCCCAATGCCAGTTAGTAATTGAGGAAATATATAGTTAAAAAACATCGATAAAAAGAGCACAAGGGACTATGGTGATGGTTCACAGGTGAATTGGTGGTGGGAAACCTATGGGGAATACACAATAATGTAAAGGACATAAATTTAAAAAAAGAAAAAAAAAAGAAATATACTGTATATACAAATTTATCCCCATAGTAATATATAAATTACCCATTTATCCATATTCTCTTTAATACTTTTATTTTTCAGGCTAAAATATTAATGAGATTCCACTGTGCTTCTTTGTATGTTCTCAATCACCACTGATGTTGAAAATTATTTTTTCATTGTGCATTTGTGTGCATGAAATATCACTACAAATTTGGGTTCATTTTGCTCTCTTTTTTTTACTGTTGTAATTTGAAGTAATTTAATGCTAATTTTTCTCAGTTGTGGGTATTGTATGCCAAATAAAAAGAAGACAAATTATTTTTGATAAATAAAAGTTCATAATTTTCATGCAAAAATTGATAAAATTAAAACATCAATAATGCTAAGTGCTGGATAAACTATAAAATAAACAGAACTTTATTTTTGATGGGAATGGTAAATAAGAAACAATATGACAGTTTCCTATAAAGCTAAGTGAATTATCATTTGATTTAGCATGGCAACTTTGTACTTGATTTGTAAGGCTTCTCTAACTACTATAAATTAGTTGACTTAAAGCAGCAGAAATTTATTCACATGGTTATGGAGGCTAAAAGTCATCTGTAGGTTCTAGAAAAGAGTCTTTCCTTGTTTCTTCCTAAATTCTGGTGGTTGCAATAATCCTTGGCATTATTGACTAGAACTTGCATTTCTTCAACTTTTGCCTCCATCTTCACATGGACCTCTAGATGTCCTTTGTGTCCCTGTGTATCTAAATTTCTCTCTCCTGACAAGGACTCCAATCACTGAATTTAGTCCACCACACCCCTGCATGACCCCATTTAAATCAACTACATCTACAAAGACCCTAATTCCAAATAAGGTCATATTTGTAGATTCTGAGTGAATGCCAAATTTGAAGGACACTATTAAACTCAAAAAAGATCTATTCATAATCAATCAAACTAGGAACAATCTAGATATTGGTGAATGAATAAATCTGCTTGACAAATTAAATATCTCTGAGAAATTCACATTATAATTAGAAATAAAGTTTTACAGAGCATCAATATTAGAAATAATTAAAAATTATTTTTCAACAAGTCCCTAGTCTGATTAGTTAATTTAACTAGTAATTATAACCAAATGCAAAGCACTGTGAAGGGAATAAGGTATAAATTTAGAGTAAGGGAAAACTCTTGATCTCCAAGAAGCTGAAAAGATAGTAAGTAGATATTTTTCGGGAAAAGTTAAATTGGTTTTCACAAACACTTTTGATAATGAGTTGTAAATGAGAATGCATACTTTTGAATTTCCAATTGATGATATGAATTCTAGTTTTTGCATGATACACTACTTACTGCTTCAGTGCTAACTCCACTGCCTTCTTTTTAACAGCCTCCTTGAAAAGGCTTCAGCTTCTGTCCCAATCAACATTTGTACATCAACAAAGAGCTCTTGAGCCAGGTCACGTTTTTAATTCCTATGGATATGCTTGGTTGCTCCCACTTTGATTTAATTTTTTTCTCATGAATCATTTTCTGTCTTCTCACTCACTCTTCGAATCCTGTAACATTTGTTTAAATCACATTCCTTTCACAGATTCATTTGATATTCAGTGGCTCTCCCTCTCGAAAAAATAATTTGAAAAGAATATTACACTTCTTTACTGTCTACCTCTAATTTTTGAGGGACCCAGGGAGAAGTAGGAATGAAGATGCACATCTAAATTCAGGCGCTATATCTAAACATTTAAAAGATGTAAACCTAGTGAATAGATAATAAATAGATAATAAATTGTGCATAGTGTATCTTACATGTCAATACTTTAAAATACTCTCATGCTGACAAAATTGAAAAATACCTAATGTTTACTTTTATGACTAAAAAATTTAAGTTTCAAGGGCAGTCACTTTTAAGTTTATCTGTGTGCCCTTACATATTGCATATGTAATCCAATAAATTAATATATGTATACACATGATATATGTAACTTTATAATATATAAAATTAGTATAGGATTATTCCATATAAGTCATTTTTCTTATATTCACTTTGGAAAATATTAGCTTTTTGCAATAGCCAATATTTTACAAAGCTTATGTTGAACTGAAAATGATGGCAAATAGGACGATCCTTCTGAAACACTGCATATAAAGTGCTCTCTGAGGCTGATCTTTAAATTTGAAAATAAACTATATATTTTACATATTTTCTTCAAACATTGGACAGGGGTCAGTAAATACTACAAATAATTTAATTTCATCATATAAGTTAACTATAACTTTTATCACAGCTTTCACTATCTTTAAAGAAAATGTAGCTCCATATAACAATTCAAAGAAAGGGCATCATATTCTATGCAAGTTGTTTCTATAAATCCATATTTATGATTGATAAGAATTATTTACTACCACATAACACTCTTTATACTATATACACAGCTGTTCTACATACTGAACTAAATTTTGAACACTTCTGGGACCACAAATTAGAACATAAATTAAAGCTACTTTGTCTTTTGTCTTTCCAGAGAGCTTACATATATATAGAGCAGTGTCAGCTTAGACATATTGGTACAAGTCACAGCTTCGCTCCCATTGAAGGACACAGATCTCACCCTACCAGTCTGAATGTCCAGGCCCCATGTATTTATAACAGTTTGCTATTTTTGTTTGTGATATATAGAACCCTTTATTTTTAAATATTTTTTATTTAAGGTAATACTGTTTTACAACACTGTATATGACTCAAAAAATATAGGTTCCCAGCTCTTCAGGTTGTACATCACCATATCACACCCATCAGCAAAGCACTCAAAGTCCCCCACAACAGTCCATATGTCCCCTACCTGTTACCCTTTCAGCCTCCCTTTCCCCTTCTGATAGTCACAGATTTTTAGGGATTGTTTTCGTTTTGGTATTGTCTGACCGTTTTTTTCTCTCTCTACTTTACAATGGGAGTGAAATAATCTAGTATTTGTCTTTCTCCTTCTGGCTTATTTTGCTTAGCATTAAACTATCCATGGTGTCTCAAATGATGAGTTCATTTTTTTTTATAGCTGAGTAATATTCCATTTGGCTGTATACACATATATCACATCTTCTTAATCCACATATCTATCCTTGGGCATTTAGGTTACGTCCATAAATCAGTTATTATATTGATAAATATTGCAGCAATGAGCCAAGGAGCTTCTATAGCCTTTCAAATTAGTGTTTTTGTATTGTTTTGGGAGATACCTATGAGTGGAATTGTTGAATCATATGCTAGAACTACTTTTAATGTTTTGAGAAACCTCCATACTGATTTCCTTGGGGCTAGACCAGTATACTTTCTCTTCAACAGTGTATGTGAGTCTTTTTTCCCTAAACCCTCATCCACACTTAAGTTTCTCAATTTTTTGATGCAGGCCAGAGTTTTTCTTGTGTAAGTTAGAAACTGTACTTGCTTATTCTTATTTTTTCCCATTTTAGGGGAAAAGTGAGAATGCTTTGCATGCAGTAAAGAATTAGGAAAAGCACAACTTTTACACCCAATCGACTGCTACTCTGTTAAATGATAGTAAAGCAGACAGAGCTTTGTCAAAGCATCATCACACAAAAAGAATTATAGATGTTTATTTTTCCTGTTTTTCTTTAAAGCTAGGACAAAAAATGATTTCATTGTAAAATTAATAAGATGCCAAGGCATTTCCAAGAGAGAAATAACGTACTGAAAATATTTATTTAGACAATTGAAATTTACACACTAGAATATCAGTGTCTAAAATGAAAGCCACAGATTACATGTGGCAAATAAACAACTAGCATGTGGTTAAGTGAGCAAGGAGCTGAATTTTAAATCGTACTTAATTTTTTAAATTGTTATTTATTTAAATTACTTATTTAAAAAAAATTCAGTTACCAGGAAACATTTAAGTATGTTTGGAACAAGTTGAGCATGTCAGTCAGATTTTTTACTTATAATTTTATCAATCTAAACACAGAATCATATATTCTTGATAAAAATTCAGCATACAACTTGAAATATGTGTAGATTTAAATACTTAGAATAAAACAACTTTTTACTAAGAAACTCATAGAAAATATAAGTAATTTTTATATTGATTATATATTGAAATAATATTTGGATGTATTGGAATAATTAAAGTTATTGAAGTAGATATTTTACATGTTTTGCAGAAATACATAATAGATATGTATTATATGTTATGATAATTCATTCTTTATAGTACTTTGTTTTTAAGTATAGATACAAAGATTATAAGATGATAAAATAGAAGATTATATTATACAGTTACAAGATTATATGTGTCTTATATTGTACTTTCATTGGACAGTACTGTTCTAAAATTATATATGGTACATATTTTCTACCTGCAAACAATTTTTTCGCTTCCTTTCCTCCCTCTCTTCCTTCTTTTCTTTGTGTATGTTATTTCAGTTTCGTTATGTTACAGTGATGCCTGTTGATTTATTCAAATAAAAGTCTCTCTCTTTCTGTATATAACTTTTTTCTGCAAAAATCAAAAACTTTGACTTCTACTTATAAAGACATATTATTGTTAAATCTATGTAGTTATAAATTATATACTTACTAACGTATTACATAGAAGCATACAGTATTGTGGCCTCCCCTGGTGGTGCAGCAGGTTAAAGCGCTGCACTGCGGAGCTGCTGGCAGCAGGGACCGGAGATTGAAGCCCGGAGAGGGAGATTCCCACATGGTGCGGCAGACCTCTCCTGCCGCTCCCCTTAGCAGTGTATTTCCATTGATCTGCCTGTTCTGCTCCCCACTCTGTCTCTGGTAAACCCTCTCACCGCCCCACGCCTCTGGCCGGTATCCCAGCTTGTAAGCATTAAAAAAAAGCATATGGTATTGATTACATAGTTATATAATTTGTGTGTGTATAAAATACATTTAGAATAGTATTGGTTACATAGCTATATATATATATATATTGTGTGTGTATATATAAGAAAATTTGTGTATACATACAATATTTAAGTACATAGTTATATAATTTGTGTGTGTATAAAATGCATTTAGAATAGTATTGGTTACATAGCTCTATATATATTGTGTGTGTATATATAAGAAAATTTGTGTATACATACAATATTTAAGTTTTATATAAATATATAAAGTTTATATATTGTATGTATGTGTGTGTATATATGTGTGTATATGTGTATATACACAGCATTTAGAGCTAAAACTACTTGGGAGATAGTTAATGAGAACAGCTTCAACAATAAGAATTTGAAGTAATAAGATCATGAATACACTATGAATAGGAGGAATTTTATGATATAAAATGACATGGAGAAAACCAAAATCAGAGCTACTAAAACAATTTTTTCATGAGCTGAAAGTATTACATTTCTTGTTAAGTAAACAATAAAGTATTTAAAACCATCCTCCATATTATAATTTCCCTTGCCTTTTCTTACTGCTTCTTCAATTCCATAAACAAAACCCGATTTCTTCAAAGCAGTGAGCACAATGATAGACAACGATATTTGTATTTGACTTTTTTTTTTTCACTTGCCGTACCAAATGCTAACATCAAAATTTGGACTCTTGTCTAAAATTTATCTAAAAATAATAAACACCAAAAACATATTTTGTGAAATGATTTTTGAAAAGCAATTATGAAATTGAGATTTTAACTATGTTTGTCTCCTCAACAATACTCTAATATGAAGAGAAATACTAAAATCTCTATCCACCCCACTACTCAGTATCCTCCACCCTTTGTAAAACATGTTTCTGCTTATCAGATTGATTAAAGTGAGGCAGGAAAGAAACAACCTCTTCTTAATTCAGCATTTAAATTTTTTTTAACCTAAATATTACTTTTTGATACAGAGCTTTAACGTTTTGATAGATCTATAGATCTGTAACCACCACCAAACCAGTATTCAGATCAATGACACTATCAAATTCTTTAGTTACCCTTTTTAATCACATCCTCACCAATTCCCTAGCACTTGGAAAACTATGATATAGTCTCTGTGACTATTTTTGTCTTGTCAAAATGACCTACAAAGGGAGTCACATAATGTGTAACCTTTTGATTTGAACCTTTTTTCATTTAGTAGATTGGCTCTGAAAATTACTCAAGTTGTTTCATGTATAAGGTGTTTATTTCCTAAGTAGTATTCCATTGTATGGTTGTACAACATTTGTCTCTCTGTTGACTCACAAGTTTTTGCATTTTCCAGTTTTATGAACAAATAATTTTTCATAAACTTAAAGATGCATTTAGCCTGTGACCCAGGGATTCTACTCTGGTCTATTTACAGTAGAGAAATAAAACTTATGTCCATGCAAAAATCTCCACAGATGTACAGAGCAGAATTATAAACAGATTTTGAAAATTCTTTATGTATTTTAAATGCAAGTTCTTGTTTGGATATCTAATTTTCAGATATATTCCTTAGTTTGTGTTTTGATCCACTTTATAGGGTATTTCACATAACTATTTTTTTGAATTTGGAAAGCAATTTACTATTTTTTTTAAAGATACATTTATTAATGCATAGAAGAACTGGGGTGTGACCACAGGTGTGGGGGCAGGGAGTGATAGTTTTCACCAGAGACAGAGCGAGAGCAGAAAAGGAAGATTTACTGAAATACACTGTTAAGGGGAGCTTTGTTAACAAGCTAAAGTATGTCCTAACAGTGGTAAGGATATATCAGTATGAATTAGGAAAAGTAGGAGAGACAGGAGAGATCTGCTGCGCCATGTGTGTCAGCTCTCTGGCCAGATGGAACTCAGGCTGCAGCAATGATAGTGTGATAGTGCTGAGACTTAACCCCTATGCCACCAGGGAGGCCCTATCGCTTTTTGCTTTATGAATTGTACTTTTGGTATTAAGTCTAAAAACTCCTTGTACAACACCAATTCACAAAAGTTTCTTCTGCATTTTCTTATAAAGGTTTTATAGGCTTATGTCTTAAATTTAGATTTATGGTTCCGTTTAATTAATTCCTGCATAAACTATCAGGTATAAGGCAATGCTTATTTCTTTGCTCTATGAATTGCTAAAGAGAACAAACATTCTCCATTGAATTCTTTTCACACAATTGTAAAAACTCAATAGTACTCTTTTATTGAGTTCTAGTTTGCATTCTGTCCTGTTTTATTGTTCTAGGTATCTATCCCTTTGCCAATACTATACTTTTTGACTACTATTGCTTTATTTTTTTCTGTTATTTATTTATTTATTTATTTATTTTTATTGTTATTTATGTCTTTTACATTTTGTATTCCCCTTGGGCAGCCCACCACCAATTCACCCGTGATCCATCTCCATGGTCCCCTGTATTCTCCTCTCTTCCATTTTGTGCCCTTATCCTCCCCCTCCCCCACCCTCCCCACCGCTGAGTGTCTCTCTCCCACCCGGCCTCCCTATAGTCCTGTTATAAGTGAAACCATTCGATATTTTTCTTTTTCTTTCTGGCTTATTTCACTGAGTATGATTCCCTCTAATTCCATCCATGTCGCTGCAAATTGCATGTGTTTATCTTCTTTGAATGCTGAATAGTATTCCATTGTGTATATGTACCACATCTTCTT
>PVIJ01015761.1:0-35155 GCA_004024925.1 Scalopus aquaticus
TCAAAACCCTTGTCGTAAAAGCCAAGAAAAGTAGCTTTATTCTTGAAGGAAAGAGGAACAGTCAAAAGTCAGAACAGGACTTATATCTTAGGAAAAGAACTCTGGAATAAAAAGGAGCAGAATCTACAAGGCAACCAACTGGCAATGTTTGTTGCCAGTGACAAAATATGAACTTTCAGACAAAATATGTAGAATTTTGGAAAACTTCATCAGCCACCAAGATCTTAACAGCATCTCAAAACTTTCTGATGACATCGTTAGTGATATTAACAAATGTTGAGTTTTAGAAAAATAATACATGATGATGTGTGTCAACATTTGGAGAGGTGCATCATTCTGTAACACAATAGTTTGGTTAGACAGAATCAGGCCTGGGTAAAAGACTGACTCAAAGTGCAGAAGAGACCTACACATTTTAAAGTACAAAAAGGTCAGTGATATGGTTTCAGATTCCATAATGAAACCAGTAACCACTGGTGACATTTTGTGTAGTATTAAGAATACCCACAATTATCTTCTCCTTTTCCGTGCATTATCTGTGAAGTCTCAGTTTCTTCGTATACTTCAACTAAAGCAATACATCAAAACTGAAAGAATCAGGAGCCTGCTATTAACCTGAACATTTAAGAAATATATAAACATGTAAAGCAGTACCACTTATTAAACTGTATGTTTTAGGGAATAGTTATTTTTCATTCATGTTATTTACCTTAAAATTGTTATTTTTAGATGGATTAATATATAAGTATTTCAAATTGTTCTAAATTTTAATTTATAATATGTTACTAGCACACGTAATGTATTTAAAAAGCTCCTGGAAGTCCTCAATAGTCTCTCAGCATGTAAGGGGGTTCTGAGACTTTAAGGGGCACCAGAGGAAATGAACATACTTTTAACATAAGCTCAGTGTGGGGAAAGCTGCCCGCCACTTCTTCAGGGACGACCAAGTGGCCTGACAGCGAGCCCTGCACTGCTCCCACTTTCCCGTCATACTATAGAAGCAGGTAACACTCCACTAACAAGCCCCAAAGAAAGGTACGCAGTACATTAATCCAGGCTGTACTTAGCAGTATTAATGAGATTGGTATGCATAGCAAATATTCGTTAGTACTGCTTTTCTTTAACCCAAGAATGTTCCAAATGAAGTATTTTTTTGCAGATTTGAAAAATCACTTGTTAAAAACAGTAATTAAAAAGCTACACCTCATACCTAAAGAATTTTTTTTTCATTTGTTCATAAATATAGCAAGCAGCATTCCAGCACCACCCTTGATGGGCTTCCGGGAGCACACAGGACTTGGAAATGTGTGACTGTGATGGCACGTGGCTCTGTATCATAGGGGACACTTGGCACAGATGGGAGATACATAAAATAACCCAAAACATCAGCACACATATTTCCACTGAACAATACATAATTCAACAGGAATCAGATCTTTCCATTAAGTACCTCGACAGGAATCACTACAAATGATTTCCAGTTCATTTTATTAAATATAATAATGCCTAACTTTTCGACAAGTTAAATAACTGCTTTGCCTGTGAGTTTTTACTGTTCTTTGTTCTTCAAAGGTCCTGTGTCAGAATCAGTTCCAGAAACTGAGGATGCCCTGTCTCCACAGTTTACCTCCTATTATTGGGAGAAAAAGAAGGAATGAAATACTAACTAGAGGTAATACATCTGATCTTCTAAAGCAATAATTAGAAGTAAATAACTAGAAATAAAATGAGCCCCAACTACACAAGCAAGCATTCCCTCCCACAACAGGGTCGGCTATGGTGTTTATCAGCTATTACAAGGCAGCAGAGTTGAAGACAAGAAGGGGATCTTCAAATCTACTGACTTCAACCAAGAACTCTGGCTCAGCACTCTTCCGGGATGGCCGAGGCAGCTCCACGGGATAAGCAGTGTCAGAATCCTAGAAGGACAGCACCTGTAGTCTGAAAAAGCACACCCTATTTTTTTTCTTTAGTATAAACAGTTCGGAGGTTTTAGTATGAGATTTGTGTTTGTGGAAGGGAGCATGGGCTAAGAGGCTGAAAAGCCCTGCAAAGAAGCTAACAGAAATCATTTTCCTATTTGAGAAGAAAGGACACTAGGATTAAAACCTGAAATGCAGACGAATCCTCAGTGTCCCAAGAACCATAAGGGTGGGTCTCCAAGTATCACCAAAGGATCTTAAAGTGTCCTCAGATACTCTCAAGCTTTCTTTTCCTCTTTCTGTTATGAGCCTGCCATCTGGGCCTGTGCGAGTAGCTCCAAGCGGCACCTGCAGCACACTGAGCTGGCAATTCGGAATTGGTTGTCTGGGCCACGGGAACTGGAAGGCCCTTTAGCCTTCCAGTCTTGAAACTGCATTTTGGATTTACCCAGAAAGGACCAGACTCCTGATAACTGAAATAAAACTGGAGAAGGGAGAGTTGGATGGTACCAGAAACCAAAATACTTTAATATGTCATTCTCCCCTACATTTCCGTCTGACCCACACTTTCTTACTTCCATAGCTCTGCAGTACATATTCTCACTTAGTTTCTTTTTATGGAGGACAGTAGGTTTTACAGCTATTACTCAATGGTTCCTCAAGCAAAGTAACAGAACTGCTCCTGGTGTCCAATTGAGAATGTGAATATTTCACCTCTTCTCCCAATTTCCAGTGTCCACCCTGATTACCCCATTACTTGAGATCCACCCATTTCTATCCACTCCCTAAGGCAGCATAACATTTAAACATAAAAGCTATATTAAAGAGCACACAATCTATATAGACATTTGTGGTTCTACAATGCTTATCAGGGGAAGAAATTACAAACTTTGAAGGAAATATGGTCAAGGAAATAATAGCAAGATGTTTATCCCACAAAATTTCAATAATTAAAATTACTTCAGTCTATTCTGCACCAAGGAAGAGATCACTGGGCTCACAATTTGATGATTCATCCCTTCTTATAAAGTGAAAAAATTCCAGGAAGGGCTACAAAATCCTTCTTTGTTGTTGTGAACTGCAACGGGCTGGTGCAGGCCATTCTTAGGCTTCAGCAGAAATCTGGTGGGGGGAGACAGGCAGAGGGAGGTGGAGGTGCAGGACAGGGGTTCTCAACCTCTCTCTACTGGGGGTGACTCTCCAATGAGGAAGCAACTGTTAAGCTCACAAAATTGTTTTTAAAAATAATAAATCGGTGCTATCTATAGAGGTATATTTTAACACTTTAAAAATAAATCCATTCTTGGAGACATCCACTGAATAAATGACACAACTTGAGAAAAACTTTATCTTCACTCCACACAACCCTTCAGTTGCACTGGTTCTTAGAGGCGTTTTGAAATTTCTCTACCAAACAGCTAATAAGAGACATGAGGATAAATGCAGCCAGGGGGAGCTGCTATTTTAAAGAAATTCTCCATTCAAGTGAAGAATTGTTTGACATGGGAATAATCAGTCCTTAATTACATCATTTGCCAATATTTTAAAAGAATTATCTCTATAATGAACTGCTAGGGCAGGCTGGAGTGTCCATTCTGAATTCGGACACATCTGATGTTTCTGTCTGCCAGTGACTTGACCCAGACAATTTAACAAAATAGTCTGCCAGTGAGAAAGTGAGAAAGTGACATGTACTGAGAAAGCAAACGAGCTACTCATGAAATATGAATGCAATAGGAAAATGGCAGAATCTCCTCCAAAACAAGCAGCAGACAAAGGAGGCCTGCCAGAATTTCAAGCCAGAGCCACAGACCCAGGGTAGAACAGTCAGACCAAGGTGATGAGAGGGAAGGAGCTGAAGCCAGGCTCTGCTGTCCAAATTCTAGGCCGACTTTCTTCAGGATCTCTCCACCATGACTTCTACATAGGCACATATTGGTCCCACACAGGTATACTTTTTGGAGACTCAGAAAATATAATCCATGATCTTTTGTATTCAGGATTCCCTTATGCCTCCTGCCCAGATCTATTGGTAGATCTAGTGATACGCCAGGAAAATAAGCCTCTGGGCTCATGCTGTGTGCCCTGGTGAGGCACCAGGGAGGGACTGTCTCGCCAACACTCCTCTACCTCACTATTGGTCCTGCTTCCAGTTCTTAGGCAACCTCTTCAAGTTAACCCCATCATGCCCCTCTTATCCAACACTTTTTAAAACAGAGAAAGACTTTTTATGCAGAGAAAGACCCTAAGGTTTGAGGTCAAGGAACCTACACCCTACCTAGGTCTCAAAAGGCAGTGAGTTTGCTCATTAATAGTCACTTCCTTGTCAAGTCAAAGGCAAAGAAGCTTCCCCATTCTGCAACCAAGAGATGGTTCCAGCAAGACCTACAAGAAGGAACGTGGTGACAACTGCATAGCATTTTGAATGTATCTAATGCCTCTGAAATGTACAATGCTTACAATAAAAAGAAATAAACATATAACTACCATATGATCCAGAAATTCTACTCCTAAACGAAGTCACACATCAACACAAAAAGTTGTACACATATGTTTAGAGCATTGTTATTCGTACTCGCTAAGAAACAGTTAAACAACCCAATGCTTGTCAGCTGATGAATGAATAAACAAATGTGATAGATTCATACAATGGAATATTATTTGTCCATAAAAAGGAATGAAGAGCAGATACAAGTTACATCATGAGCAAACCTTAAAAACATTAAGTTAAGTTAAAGAAGTCAGTCACTAAAGGCCTCAATTGCATTACTGAATTTTTATAAAATGTCCGAAACAGACACAGAAGTAGATAAGTAACTGCCCACTTCTGGGGTGTGGATGGAAAGAAGAGATTGGGTAATGGTTGTTAATGTATACAGGTTTCCTTTTAGGGGGGTGAAGATATTCTAAAATTGGGGTAATAGTTGCCTAACTCTGGCACTATAATAAAGCCACTGGAATGGATGAAATTTATGTACATCAATTATAGTCAATAATGCTGTTGAAAAAAAAAAAAGAAAAAAAGCTAAGAGTCACCCAACCCAAAAGGGACTGAAATTCAGTTTTTCTATTAATTGTGCCTGGACAGATTCAACAAGTTCTACCCAAGTTGAGTTGCTAAAGGAACACTTTTTCCCACATACTGTAACTTTGCCTGATGCCAAACTCTATACCTACCCCCCAAAATAAATCATTATAAACTATGGTAACACTTTGCAAGAGGATTTTTCACTCTGTTTGCACAAGCCATTTATTACATGAAAGTCATTTTGCTCTGAAGTCCTATTTAATAACCCCCCTACAGTCACTGCATCACCTATTGTTTTGTTACACTGCAAACATCAAGCCCCAGTTCTAACATATAGCACATAGCTTAAGTATTTCCTGGTGACAGCGCACAGAATAATAAAATTGAGGAAGACTACAGCACTTGGTGGTTTAAATAATAAACTAAGTTTAGGTTTTAAGCTCAAACAGGATACAGAGAAAAGAGAACCCCTCCCTCTCTCTGTGTATGCTAGAGAAAATGGGTAGCTTTGATCACTAACCACCAGAAAGCAAAAGATCATCAAGCAGTAAAATATTTAATAAAGGCGCACTGCAGGAACAAAGAAACCACCAACGAGGCAGGGAAAAGACATGCCCAACTTGGAGAGTTGGGAGGAAAAATGTACAAGAAACAAATTTGGGGCTACCTCCTGCACTGAGTGTTGAGAATGCTCCCGAGGCTGGCTTGTAGCTTTGTGTCTGGCAAGGCACACCTTGCAGGTGAGTGCCTGCTATTCTCCTGAACATTTTACGAACTCTGGGTACAACTCCCTGCAGGTGCTATCAGCCCACCCCTCTCCTCCCACTGTCCCCCAAGGCAACTCCGATGAAACCTATAAAGACAAATGAGTCTTGGATATGAGAGGGGCCCCCAAGAGCCTCCCAAGTTGAGGAAAGAGGAGCTGCCTGTGCCAGCCCAGGGATTAGCAAAGGGAGTGCAGCAAGCCCTTGGAAGCCTTGGTCTCTAAATCGCTGTACTTGGGCAGACTTAACTTATTCCAGGGCTAAATTACTGGCTGTATCATTGCAATTCTACACATGAGCAGAGGTAAGGAAAGGGGTAATGTGCAGGGAGTGGTCTATGACTCCAGAGAGCTCCCACCCGGGGACCCATTCTCCTGGGAGGAACAAAGCAGGCAGGACCCTGCACACACTTGTGTTTATCAATTTAAAAACAACTCTGTCCTCTTGTTTTCTCCCCCAAACTTTCTGTGTGATCTTGGGCAAACAAGGAACAAATCTCTTCTTGACACACTTGAGAACATTTTCAAGTGTTTTAAACAGCAACAATAGGACCATAAAAAATAAATGACCAAGGAAGGTCAGTGCTTCAAAGGAATTACGAGATGAACCTATATATTCCAAACCAATCTATTCACCTATCACCTTCATGAGTTTGTGCTTTATCTGTAGAGCAGGCATATTGCTAATTATAGTACTATTTTTTTTTAAGATTTATTATTTTATGCAAACAAGCTGGGCTGCAGGCCGGAGGTATGGGGCGGTAAGGGGGTTCACCAGAGACAGAGTAGGGAGCAGAACAGGCAAATCGACTGAAATACACTGCTGAGGGGAGCAGCAGGCGAGGCAGGAGAGGTCTGCTGCGCCATGTGGGAATCTCCCCTGTCGGGCATCAAACTGCAGCTGCCAACAGCTCCACAGCACTACACTTAACCCACCAGGGAGTGCCCTATAGTACTATATTTTAAAGGAATTAACCTTTCATCATATAAGTATTTCTTCAAAAATCCATATTATTCTCATAAATGGAGTACCACCAAAATTATCTGGAGTCAGGCACTATCCTCAGCTCCACCATCCCATAAGGTGATGGAGCTCCCTGCAGGGACCTGATGGCTACAGTCTGAGCAGAGTGAGCTCTGGAAGGGTCGGTACCCATCTCATCTAAAATACTCATTAAAATTTAAGATACTATTAGGATAAAAATGTCCGTGCACTCCCTAAAATCATCGTACACACCCAGATCATTTGGGGGGATAAAGATCTTCTAGTTTGTGAATTGGCAAACTACAACACTTGCCCCATTTTTGCAATGACAAGTTGAAAAAGAAAATTTTCAGTTTGTCAAAAAAAAAAAAAATGAAGAGGAAACTTATTTAACAAAGACCACCTATGCCCTGTAAAGCCTACACTATCTGCTATCTGGCCCTTTACAGGCCAGTTGGTTAAGCCCTGATCTAATCTATGCCTTTACCAATGAGGCAACCAAAGTTCAAATACACTGAATGACTTCAAAGCCCTTGCGCACAGGTCTTCAGCCTTCCATGTAATCGAAGGAATTTCACCAAAGAAACCATCAGCGTAAACACTTTCAAGACGGGTCCAACCATTTCCACTGCATTTTGAGAACAGAGTCTTGTCTAACAAACCCCAACATGGGGCTGCAAGGGTTGCCTAGCTTGTCTCTGTTCTCCAGCGCCATGTTAACCTCTCCTTTGCACACCAGAATGCCCCACTGTGTGCATCCAGGCTCCCTGAGTGCCACAAGGGAGGAAGAGACACCTCTGAAGAGATCACCACTGCCACAGTCAGCTGTGGTCACCAAATCTCCTGAAGGCTAGATGCTAGGGCTGCTGTGGGGGCCCCTCCCACCTCAGGGACTACCACAGTCGGACCACCCCTCCACGCTGCCCACGCACTGCCCCTGCCCCTGCCTCTGTGAACAGTTATTCTTTGAAACTCTCCTCAGATTACCCAGTTTGATAGTGCCCTCTGCCCCAGCAGGGGCCTGGTGGCTACAGCCGTAGGGGCAGTGGGCTTGGATGTTTGCAGCCGCTGATGCCACCTCAGGAACGTAGGTAGTCAAGCCCCTCAGATCACAAAGCCTCCACTATAACCCCCTGAGGGCAGGGCCTTCACCAAGGACCATTCACCCTCCTCCCTCTAAAGCAAGTTGGCTCCTGAACTACACTAGGCTTACCCGAGTCTCCAAAATGCTCAGAGACTCTAGTGATTCATTATAATAATATATTGCATTAAAGACTTTTTTAAATCTTTGATTTAATAAAAAAAAAAAGACACTATGCACTGCACTTTCACGTTGCAAGAGCTCATCAGTCCTCATCTCGAAAATGAGCACACCAACTTGCAGTGGCCCTTGCGGGAGCAGAGTGACTGTTGTGTTCACTCAGTCAGGTGCCCCTGGATCCACCGCCAGGGCTGACACGGTCAGGCCGCCACTGAACCTGTCCACAGCCATCGTAGTCACACAGCACAAATAAGCCTAAGGGGGAAAATGGTGAGGAGCAGGGCCCACAGCTTTCTGACCAACCAGGCAGGAAGCTGTCTCACAGCTCATTCACACAATCACACTTCTAGATTAGCCAACAAGATGAAGAGAGTTAGGAGTCCAGCCTGAGTGTGAATCCCTAACAGGTGTGTCCATGACACTTTATGGCAGAAGATGAAATGGCTACTAAGTGCGTGCACTCTTCTGAGCATCCTCTACCTTGAACTTGGATGGAAGAGGAGGTCAGGGCAGCTGTGTGGAAAAGTTTGTTAATGTTCATCAAGCTGCATTACTGATTTTGTTGAACTAAGTACATACTGAATATAAAAAACTTTTCCTATGTCCCATTTAATACCTGCTCACTGTCGATCGAAGAGTCCGGAGATCTGTCTGGCTCTGGCAATGTGGACTTGAGCGAGACACCCAATGCCGCTTCATGCTTAATCTAAAAGCTGGAATAGCACCTCATCTTCACGTCCCCATCCCACTGCTGCCTACTCCCTACTCCTTACTGGGAATAGTAAGAAATGAAGGGACAAGACAAATGTTAAAATCTCAGATAAAACTAAGTTCAGAATATGGTGGGCAAGTTACTTCTCTGAGCTTCTTTTTACCTTCTGCAAGATAAAGCTGATAATATCTACTTCAGAGTTTTGGGGAGGCCATAACTACTTCAGTCTGAATAGATGCACCTCATTGAAAAGTGCCTGGCACACAGTAGTACTACATGTTTGCTATTATTATTAGTTCCTTAATTTATAATATAATTTATTACATATAATTTATAATTATATATAAATTTATATAATTTATAATGGCCAATTATAAAGTGCTGTGGAGATTAAACAGATACTCCAAATAGTTGTGCTCTTATCACATGAAGGAATTCTATGATCGACAAAGCACTACACAAATATATAGCTTAAAAAATAAAAGTAAGTTCGTTTTCTTCTACATAAACTCACATAGTTTAAGTTTCGTAGACAGTTGTCCAGAAATATTAAAATTGACTTAAAACTATAAAAGACATAACTGATGTGTGTATATATGCGTATATATGTATATATACATATGTGTACATGTATGTATATGTGTGTACATATATGTATATATACTATAAAAGACATAACTGATGTGTGTGTATATGTGTATATACATATATGTATATGTGTAATATATACATGTATACATATATGTATATATATGTATATACACACGTCAGTTATGTCTTTTATAGTTTTAAGTCAATTTTAATATTTCTGGACAACTGTCTTAAAATTGACTTAAAACTATAAAAGACATAACTGATGTGTGTGTGTATGTGTATGTGTGTATATATACATATATATATATATATATACACACACACACACACATTAGAGAATAATGACTGAATTCTTAACCAATGATACTTATTTTAAAGTATTAAATTCCAGGTTCCTACAGAGTCACATCTGAAGTCCTCCGCAGTGTGTGTGTGTGTTGGGAGCTGGCAGTGACTTCGGTCCTTCTGGATCTCAGCGAAGAGCCTCCTTTAAAGACAGCAGGTCACACGCTTGAGCTGCGGGTCACCTCTTGGAAGGCACCACCACCCCACCAATGGCCTTTACATCTGGTGTGGCTCTTGGGCCAAATTGGAAGGTTTTCCCTCCACTGAGCAAGTGCGATGCTTCTGCTTCACCTGTGTCCCGCAGGGCTGGCTGCTCCGACTTCTTCCACTCTGAACTTGGGCAGAAACAGAATGCCCAGTTGAGAGGATGCCTTCCTCCTTCCAGGAGGTCTAGATTCTCACAAAGCCTAGTTATTTGTTTTACCAAACTGTGTATACATTGAATAGAAATGTTTGTTTTCCATATCCCACTTTACATCTCTAAAGGCAAATGATTAAAGAATAATTTCAAGGGCACTTTTTTTCCGCTCATCCCCTCCAACATGGTTATAATAAGCAGCCTCACTTCCTGCCTTTTAACTTACATTTTTGTCGGCCCATCATCCACTCTTCTTTGTTGACCTTTACATGTACAATGTTGCTTCAAAACCCTTCTTCAAAGGAAAGGTCAAAGTGAAATGTCACGGGGAAGGATGTCAGATGGCCAGCAGTTGGGGGGCACTCTTCCCAGAGCTAAGGCCACCTGTGGGGTGCATGACACAGGCACCAAAGGCAGTTGGGGCGGGAGTCACAGCCAGACCACCTGGTCTAACATGGGGTCACACCCACGCCCAGAGAAGCCCAACCTGTCAGCCCCTACCTCCACCCCAGCCCCAACCTCAGCAGCAGAGCTGGGACCCTTCATCCAGGGGTCACCTACTGAGGATGCCCCACTGCTCACACACACTCTGTCAGGAACTCAGGTGACAGTTATATGGTCTCTGCCCCTGGGGGGACTTTTAATTTAACAGGGGAGAAAAGACATAGGTTAAAAAGACTCTGCTGGAGGGTTTCAGAAAGATCCTAGGATTGGGAAGTTGAAAGAAACCACTAAGGGGGTGACCGCAAGAGAAGAGATGGAAAGAAGATGGATGTGAAAGTGGGGAAGGAGGGATAGACATGGTGCAATTAAACTACTGAAGACTAGAAGCTAGAGAGAGAAACGAGTCAAAGAAAATGCCAAACCTCAAGTCTAAATGTCAGGAAGACTGTAGATTCAGAGAAAAGCAAAATTAGAAAAATGAATTTGGGCAGAGAAACCCTAAGTTCAGGTTTAGAAGTACTGAGTTCGAAGAGAAGCTGAGATCTAAGGAAGACACAGCAGCCCTGCCATTCACTCTACTTTTCGTACTCTGCTCTGGTTTCTATCAGCAAGAGATCAGAAGTGCATACATAAATCAGTAACAGGTAAGACTGGTGCCGGTGCAAGCTAGCTACCTAGCTAGCCAACCATATGAACTAGAAACAATCAACACACACACACCCGACAACCCACCATGAACTATATGAACCATATGAACTATATGAACCATATGAACTATATGAACCATATGAACTAGAAACAATCAACAAACACACACCCGACAACCCACCATGTTAAAATTTTAAATCTAAAAAATTAGATCTAGGGAGACTAGACTTCAAAAAAGGAAGACGACAAACAGTGGTAGAAGCTAAAATCAGGAAAATTTGCTATGGAAAAATGGCTAGTAATGGCAGAAAACCTTTCTTAAAAATTGAAATGGAAAATAATTTACATTGATGAAAATAAATTCATAAAAATGCAAAATGTAACTAGTTTGTTCTAAAACCTTAATGACAAACTGAGGTTGAACAAAGATTTTCATCAAAAATTCACCTGTGATATTTTAGATAAAATATTTCTATTCATAGAAGTCAAAATGTTCCCAGATCAAAACAGAGTCCTGTGCCCAGCAGAACATTTGAGATACCTGGCCAAGAAGCCAGGTGTGTGAGTCTCTGAAAAGAAGACTCTAGATGGGTCCTGTGCAGAGTAAGTGCTGATGAGTGAGCCCCAGGAGAGAAGGAAGCTGTCAGAACTGTGCAGAACAATCACATTTGTGAGCTGCAGGAGGAAGTATCAGTATAGTAAAGGGAAAAGAGCAATTTTTAAAAAGAATCCAAAAGTAGATCACTTTTCTGAAGCCAACAATGGTGTGTGATTCTGCATTTCTCCTGCAGGACCAATCTTTCCCCTTCTAGGGTGTGCCAGCAACTAAACATGGAGCCAAAACGGAACAGCAGCTTGGCAAAGGTTTGCCACATCAGATACAGACATCCAGAGAAACCAGAATTTCAAGTAAACAGTGAATAATGGATTAATATAAGTATATCCCAAATCTATTACAATTATGCCCAAATATTGCTAACAAATAGCATGTTGTTAGCAATTCTATTATTTACCTGTAATTCTATTATTTACCTGTAATCTGAAGTTAACCAGGCATCTCAGTATTTTTGCTAGCTAAATCTAGTAACCCTAGCTTGCTTGGTGTCATTGCTTCAGGCCTGAACACCTTACCTCCACCTCTCACCCTCCTGTCCCTGACCACGAGCCCTGATTTCCACAGATCACCTCTCTACGAAATCATTTCCGCAGACCTAGCAGCAAGGTGTGGCTGCCTACTTGATAAGGCCTCTCACACACTGTGCATGGAGCAGGTCTCCTCCAATAGATACAGAAAGGGAAAATCTGCAGGACAAAGGATTGGCCAACATGCTAAATATTTCAGAGACAACGGGTCGGGGGCCAGGGGTGGGGCGGGGAGGGGGTAGTTTGGACAGACAGCTAGATTGTCTAATCAGGCAAAGAGGCAATTGTGAACAGTTTTAGTAGAATAGTAGGACTTAGTTTCAGATGAAAATAGGTGACAAGACTTTGGGTTAGTTTAATCACAAAGAAAGTGAATTTTTGCCAAGTGTTTGTGTTGTTCTTCTACCTATAGAACCCCAAGGAATGGTCCACGAGGATAAGCACTTTGATGACTTAGTGCTAGCACCTGTAGGCATAAAACTCGCATTTGTTGACTAAATGAATGATCATTACACAGCTGACCCTTGAAAAACACTGGATTGAACTGCAAGGGTCCACACAGGTTGTAGTATAAAAAGATGATGTAAACTTACAGTGTGGATAAATGAAATACAGTGCTGTAAATTTTTATTCTTCGTTATGATTTTCTTCTCTCTAGCTTACTTTATAAGAATACAGTATACAACATATGCGTTAGTTAATCATTTATGTTATCAGTAAGGCTCTGGTCAATAGCAAACTATTAGTAACTTAGTATTGGGTGGTCAGAAGTTATGTGCAGGTTTTCAACTGTTCAAGGGGTTAGTATCCTTAATCCCTGCATTGTTCAAGGGTCAAGTGGACTTCTCAAAGAACTTGTTTTGAAATTTTGAATCTTACATAATTATTGAAAATGAAAGTCTGGGGTAAATCTTAGCATTAACATTCGTGACACTCACCACAGTAGCTGATATTCTTTGCTCTTGGTTTATCTGAGGCAGGAATCAGAATTATCTGTGCTGGACCTAAACCAAATAAAATGAACAAAAACCTTTCACCTGACAAAGCACGTTCATATTCACATAAAGCAGAGAAGAAAGGCAACCACTTCCAAACTAAAGCAAATCTAAAGTGCAAATTGCAGTTTTTCTATGCCTCTTTACGTAACTGGGTAACTATTATTTAGTTACTATAGTGCTTAATCAAACAAACATCTAAGAACACCTGATTTTCTTATTTATACATAAAAGTATTATTCAGTTCTGTGCCAATTTCTCTTCATTTGTGTTGGAAGAAATCCCAGGGATGCCTTATCAGAATGGTAAACTTCAAAAAAAGACGCAATAATTTTTTTAAAAAGAGAGAGCACTGTATATTGCTTCTAAATTAATAAATCCCCAACAGATTTTGAATTTTTGAAAAGAAACCTTTATTTACTACTATGTAAGCTCCATCCTTCTAAAAGGCCCAAAATTTAGAATTTAAAGGTGAATCACGCCTGGACAAAATGAAAGCTATACATAACTTCTGGATATGCAATTACTCGGCATAAATCAAACACACTATCTCTCTGCCCTTACATTTTTAAGTGTTTTATGATAGCATTAAAAGATCTAAGCTGAAAGTAAGTTTAAGTACAAAAACCCAAAGGTTTTTCATACCAATGCCTCAAGTTTCAATTCCAAACGGAGTCAATGTTCTTAATGCTATTTTTCTCAAACCTGGCCCTAAGGGATATTTCTGTTCTTACATGGGAATCCTAGTACCAGTTCGGTTTGCCACTGTCGTGCAACTTCCAAGGAGGGACCTATTAGCCCAAAGCTCTCCATTCAAACCTCATGAGGTGTTTTTTATTACTCATGTTCACCAAACATCATTAATGCTAAATGTTGCCCAGTGGTTTCATGAGCAAGGAGATAACGCACAGGACGGGCAGGGCTCAGAAATATAATGCCTTCTGCAGGTAGGAAGAACCACACAACTATCTCAGACAGGTCTGGCTGATTTTCTAACAGGGAATTAGTTCATGCAATTGATATGGTTTTAAACTGGGGAGTCGGTCACTTGCATTTTACCATTGTGGGTCCTAAATTCTCCTTACTTTCTAAAGGCTGACATCAACAATAGTAATTTTTAATCAAACCCGTGCAGCGTGGAGCTGTAGGACGTCAGAATTGCCAGGCAACCAGCTGCCGCACCTGTGTTATTGGCCTCACCTATTTAGACTTGCAGAGGAACTTTGTTGGATGAGTGTACTGTGGTCTCTTTGTTCAAAGATTAACAAACAAACAGAAAAAGGAAAAAAAAAGAGGAGGGATATACAGAGGGAAGGAGTGACTAGTGCCCAAGTGCAGCTCCATGCTGAGAGCCCTGGGCGGCCCTTCCCGCAGAGCCTCAACCCCTTGGCAGTGGTGTCCATGGAAGGATCAGTGAAGGCCTAGAGCAGGTCCTTGTGCCCTGTTAGCACAGCAGCCCAGGCAGGAACCCTCCCACCAGCCATCCAGGCAGCTCTCGGTCAAGGGGACCCTAGGCCTGGCTGTCTTTCTCCACTGTTGTCTTTTTTATTAATTACCTAAATTTAAATACCAATACGAAACCACAAAATGTCAGTAGTGAAACATAAGATCACTTTTACAATTCAAATAAAGTTCTATAAATAATATGATCTTAAAAAATAAAAAAGCTGTTGAGCTTAAAATTGCTGAGCTCACAAAGGGTACAATGATCTGACAGTCTGAGAGGGCTGAAGGCTCCCTTTCCTTTCCTGTATCTCCTCTCCGTGGCCACCCTCTCTCTGGGCTGACTCTGGTCTCGATGGGCGCCCCATGCTGTTCTCGACAGCTCCACAAATGGCTGGCTAGACTCCAGCTCTGACTCGGAGCTCCCACCCACCGGGTCAGGGTTTGTTGGAACAGGGCACCTCATTCGACAGGTTCCCTCAGTTGTTCCAAAAGCAGAAGCCAACAAGCACCTCAGGGGGTGGAGAGGCTGCAGAGGACACTGAGTGGCCAGAGAAACGAGGGGCATTAATTGCAGGCAGCACTGATCCTGAAGGAATCTGAAGTCCCAAGAAAGGCAGAGCAGGATGGAAGAAAATCTGGCACTAAGAGAAGACTCCAAGTCCAGCCAAGAGGCTGTGCGTGAGCTGGGGTTGCCAGTCACTTTACAATGACCAACACAGTGTAGAACAAGGGGCTCAGCTGGATATCGGGTACTGAGCTTGTCCTGCTCCTCTCTGAAATGCCACCCAGTTCAAATCCAGAGCGCCAAGACCAGAAGACATAATACTCTCAAACTTGTCTACTCTGGCCAAGAGTCCTGACTTTCGAGCAGCTCACAAAGCCAGCTTTGTGAGGAGGTAAGTCTCATGACAGCATTTTCAAGACCCGTAACCACCGCGAATGCCCCGACTCTGCTGAGCGACACTCGCCTCTAGTTACTTGCTTTTCTTCCTTTACTCCCTCTGGTTCTGTCAGTTAGCTACCAATCGTAGAAAGCAATGATGTTTGTTTTCTATTTATTTTAAAACATCTGAAAGTCTTGATAAGGGACGAGTTCTGACTTCAGGACTGGCTGACCAATCCGCGGTTGGCCTCTATATGGCCAGCAGGAGTTTTAAACTCTCATCACGTCTTTCTCTTGGTAACAATGCCAGGCCACACAGTCCCAAACCTTCCAGTCAACCCCCTGGTGAAATCTCTCCCGTCCCCAAATGAAAACGAAGGTTTCTTTGGGACTTCCAAATTAGAACTTTCCCTTCTTCTATAACACAACCCTGATTGGAATTCTGCCCAGAGAGCAGATATTTAAGACATCTGAATGTCGACCGTACAATGGAAGTCTTTTTTTTTTTTTTTTTTTGCAAACCTGACTATTTGCCATCCTTTGTCCTCCTTTGAACCTTACATGAACTTAGTGACACAGCTGAGTGTGCACTGCTCAATACAAGGGTGCATTATTTTTATACACACACATCTAAGGATGCTGTCACTGACCATTATCATGTCCACTAAGGCAAATCTAAAGGATCTTAAGTAAAAACACCTTTAAAAAAAAAGATTTATTTACTTATGCACACAAGAGATGGGGTGCAGGCCAGAGGTGTAGGGGGTGAGGGTGAGAGGATTCACCAGAGACACAGTGGGGAACAGAACAGGCAGCCTGACTGAAGTACACTGCTGAGGGGAGCAGCGGGAGAGGCAGGAGAGGTCTGCTGCGCCATGTGGGAAGCTCCCTGGTGGGGGATCAAACTCGTGCTACAGTGGCTGCAGTGGCTTCGCTTCACAGTGCTGAGACTTAACCTGTTGCGCCACCAGGGAGGCCTGATTAAAACACACTTAATGGGGAGGTCCTTTAAGTTGATGCTGGTGAAAGGACAGGAGCAGAAAAATGTGTATCTGGGACCATCCAGTCTGAACTGCTCTCTTCCCAGAAGACAGGCACCTTTGCACCTCGAGGATCCACCAACGCTAAAAAAGCAGTGAGCTCTCAATAAGCAGCCCCCGCCCATAGTTTCTCTGTTATAGTAGGTCAGATGCAGCAAACATTAAATTACATTTTCTCTTTTCTCTGCAGAAAGGCACCTTCCCTTCACCCTTGTGTCTTTAGTCATCTCTCCTTTATTCCACTAAAGAGAAGGGTGCTCTCAAAGGAGAGGGGGAAGAGGCAGAGGCAAGACACTGAAGGTTTTCCAAAAGAAACATTCCCAACAGAGGGCAGCTCTTTCTGGGTATCGCAGCTCAACCCCAGCCGGGCTTTGCTGCTGCGGGAGAGCTTTGTCCCAAACGCAAGTGGAGGGGAAACCGGCAAGCTCACTTTCTTTTTTCTTTGATGAGGGCTGTATATATTCTGATGTGTGTGGCTGGCTGGTCCTTTTGAAAAATAACCTCTCTCCAGCTTCCTCCCTGGGGAGGCAGTTTGGAACTGACACCTCCCACGGCCTATCCCGACATTCCACAATCCCCACAGGAGACACCCCCACAACAGGACACGCTGCACAGGGCCTGACACCAGTGGCCAGCTGTCCCTGCCACAAGTTCTCGCCTATGGATAAGCATCCGTCAGCACTTCGCCAGCCGTGAGTACTTAGCCCAGGACTACTGTCCTCTCCAGAGACACACTGAGGAGATGCACTATTTTGACCAGCACAGACACTTTTAGAAGGGGCGTGAGTCTGCTGAACCATATGGATGCTGGTACCAGGTGCTTAAAAAAATTCATTCTGCTCCTTCCAGCTGCACTGGTGGGCTTGCACAACAGTCTGAGCTGATCCGAGCAAGGGACCCTCTTTCATCAAAACCTTTGCCATCGCCCTAATACCTGACATTTTGTTTCAACTATATCTGATTACTACTGTTCTCATCCAACATCCACTTTAATAACCTGAACACCAAATTAGAGAGTTCTTTAGTGGATCCACAATCATGGAATGTCACTGAGTTCATGCTTAAGGCTAGAAAGCCCAAAAAGAGTGTCCTACTTTGAACCCTTTGAAACCCAAATGCAGAGCACAAGGCCCCGAGCACTCAGGCTTGCCCAGGATCACACCAGCTCGAGGCTAAGCTGGCGGTAAGCATGGAGGCCTCTCTGGACTTGCAAGCCAAGGCTAACTGACAGGGAGGCAAGGCTGGGGGCACCCGGAGAGGCCACAATGAATCCCGAAGAGACTTCAGTGGCTGGGCAGTAAGGGGCAAAGGTCTACAAGCTCTAGCCACCTCTTACGAAGCCATGTTAAGCGGCTTGCTTCCCTCCTTCCACTTCATCACATCCCACTTCCCATCACATTCGTAAAATGCCGCCATTCTAATAGTTACCCTCTTGTCATGCTGGGTTGACCCACAAACACACATAAGGAGCACACCCTGCCCTAGCTGGCACAAACAGACACCTTTACAGGCGTTTTTCACACCGTTAATTGTGTCTCAATTTCCTCACTTGGCTGCTTTACTGAACTATCAGACACCTCCCCTGAGCTGCTGAGTTCTCCCCTCCGCCAAGGTGCTGAGAGCTGTGAGAACTATTCACAGGCCCAACAGCAGTTCCCTCCATCCTTCCCCCACAATATGCTGCTCATCTTAATACCTGGTGGACAAATAAGGTGCAAGTTTCTACAGACAGAAAAGTATTTTAAAAAGGTGACTATAAGCTACCCTCTGCATTCCTGCATGGTGCTATAAATTAAATTTGATTTTCCCAAAGAAACAATGCCGACAAGCCCTCTTAAAGGGTGCATGCAGGATGCGAAATGCAAAAGCACCAAAGGGCAGAGCGAAAGGGCCTTGGGCCGGTGCCCTCTATGTCCTGAGCCCACCATGACCACCACCAACCACACCCCTCCTGAGAAGGTCCAGTTGTGGAAGGATCACAAGGCCCAAATTTGGGGGGAAAAAATGTATCTGATGCTTCCATATATGATTTAACAGGCACCTTCTAATAAGTGTATGGATGACTCAGACAATAGAGCAAAAACAAATGCTGACAACTAAATTTAATAACACACACTACCCATTGCTTCTCTCCCTCCTTTTCTCCTCGAAGGATGTACAAGAATACCTTTTAGACTAAGGAATTTTGGAGGACTTGTGGACATTTTCATAGCATGTGCAGTAAAACAGAAACAGTACCACCTCAAAACTTTTTGCGAAACCAATCTGCCTTCTTTCTTACTATAAATATCCCAATGCAAACACAAGTACCAGACACAAAGATTTTAACTGAACGACAGCCAAAGGCAGTCAATTTTTTCCCTGACTAAGCAAAGGCTGAGCCCCTCTGGGGACCTATGCCTAAGCACCCCCTTCACCTTTAGACAGCCAGTCCTAAAACTTCTTCAGAACCAAAAGCAAGTAAACTGCAAGGGCACTGCAGACCTGCGCATCCACCCGAACGCGTTCCTCCTTGCTGAGGGACAGCCTGGTTTCAGGTCTTCCAAGCAGGAACCTCTGGAACCTCACGTCCTAGCCCAGCTCTGGCATCAACAAATTCTTCCCACTCCCACTAATTACAAAGCTTCTGTGACAACTGCTTCTTCCATTAAAACTGCCTGACTAGAGAGAACAAGTAGCAACCTCTATTTAGCCCATTTCGCCCCTCCTGCCCTTTAGAGGAGTCACTTTGTGTGTTCATTTACACCTACTCCTTCACCAGTAAACTAACAACTCATGTGTGTGCAACCTTGGGAATGGAATTTTCATTTGGCAGAAAGCACCCTTCAAGGACAAAGCTTAACTCTTTATACACCAACCCTAATTATAGTTCACACTTACTGAACACCACTTAATGTCTTAAATGCATTTTATATGTTTAATCCTCAACACAACCTACAAAGCAGGACTGTTACTTTCCCCGTTTTTCAAATGGGCAAACTGAGGCACAGGGTTGCAACTGGTCAGGCACACAGACGTCCTGAAATGAGGGGGGATGCTAGCCACCCTCTGCTTAAATGTTCCAAACCCCAATGGTTCTTTAGTTGTAGTATCTCTCTTGATGTTCTACCCCTCCCTCACTGCCAGGGGCTCAGCTATCACTTCTCCCCACTGTTAGGCGCCCCACCTCTGCAGTTGAACTCAACGCTTCCCCTCTATAGCTGGCTGCAAACAGATAACCAGCTAATCTGAAGTGAATACACGAATGGACCACTGTGCCCTAAACTAAATGGGCTTGGGACAGCTACTGCCTCAGTTAGGCTCACAAGACACGGGCTGGGCATCAAGTCAACAGCAGGCACTGCTCCTGGGGCAGGGGCCACAAAACTGGACAGCTCAGCACTCCCTCCATCAGTTTCAGATTTCTGCAGGTTTAGAGATCCCAATAGTCCAGACCAGACCCACTGAATCATCTTACTTCAGTGAGATGCCCCCAGGACATGAAATTTGACTTGAGGACATGAAAGTCACTATTACACAAATTATTTAACATATATTTACTGAAACGTCCTTTGCTCTCTCCTTTAAGCCTTCTCCTATTGCCACTTCTGCCCAATGCCTGAATATACCTACTTATGTCTTTAATAACAAACTTACCACAAAACTCACCCAACATGCACAATAATGATGTTTCCTGTTTTGTATGCTACATTTCCAGAACAGTCTCATCCCTAGGTTTACATTTTTATTTCTATTTGTGTACACTTTGCTTCTATAGGTGTAGGCTTTCAGTGAGCTCAAGATCCAAGAGGAACATGGTCCTGGGGTCACAGAATTTTAAATGAGCCCAAGTCCAAGACTTCATGCATAATAAAGTGAGCCACATCTTTAGCTTAAAGCAGTGGAGCCACAAGGGCCATCCAGGACAACTGCAGTAGAAGGGAGAAGAACCACAGTTTCTGAGTCATTATTACCTGAAGTTCATACAGTGCTAGCTTGCTCCCACAAAGCATCAGTGCAGAGCAATCACTTCCCTCCCTCCCTCCTTCTTCCAGGGCAAGATGGTTATATCCTCCCTAGACTCTGTCACACACCAAGCTGGATAGAGACCCCTGCTAGGACCTAGGGGAACAAGAACAGAACCACAGCCCTTATTAAGAAGCTCAAATCTGCCACCAACCCAAAAGGTGGCCTTTAGGATGATTCTCCCCTGCAGATCCTCGACAGGGCAGTTAACAGGCAGTCACAGCAAACAGGCAAGTGCCGGGAATGTGTGTGTGTGAGTGTGCTCTCCTCCCAGTCACACACCCTCTACCAAGCCCCCCAGGGTATCTAAGGGAACAATGTCCTCACCCTTGACTCACCAGAATGTAGACCCGAGTCTTTTCAGTAATTAGGCCTGAGCTCTAGTGCAAATACAGCTGAAAATTTTCCAAAATTCTGCTGTATCCAACTCTGAGACTAGCAATACGTTCGTTCCAGTTCAATACAGATTAATGAATGTTTTGTTCCATATCTCCTCTCAGAAGAAAGCGAACGGAAAAGGACTATCTTCCAACAAAAGTTAAAATCAAAAAACAACTGCTAAAAAAAAAAAAAGGTTACAGATTTATACAGTTAAGAGTATCTTCTATTTCACATAAAATCAACAGATATAACAGCATAAAATCAAGTCCATGAGAATTATTCTGAAATGCTAACAACTGGTAATGTTTGTCACTTACAGATGAATTTGCAAAAGACTTTAAATTAAGCACTCTGAATTCTTACAATTTTTTTTTATTGAGAAGCACAGCAAATAAAACAAGTGTACAACAATGAAGACATATCCGTACAGTTTCAATAACTTAGGCAACTTGTTCAAGTTCTGCTATGTCATTAAGTTCTTGTTTGGTAGGATCAGTTCCTTTGGTTTACAATTGTCTTATTTATATACACTGATTTATTGAAGAGTATTTCTTTTCTAAGTCAAAAAAAATTTCAGAACCTAACCAAGCAAGGTTTAAATGTATGTAAAATCCATTCAACCTCGTTGAAGAGAACTATTTAATGGTATGACTATTGCTGATCCTCTATTTTCAATATCCTGTTTCATTTTAATCCATCAGACTTGAAAGTCCAAAAATATTTCTCTAATAGTATCTTTTTTCCCTCTTCCACAAATCCTTAACTCTGAAAGAGAAAGCACACCTTTCTGGTAGGTTCTTCCTCAAATCAAGCAAAAAAAATTTTTTTAAGTCTAAACGTTGAAGTTAACAAATGTTTGGACCATCTCTGTAAAAAAAAACACATGCAGCTCGGCCAGGTCCTTCAAATCACCAGCGTATGAGGTCAGCTGAGGACAGCCCTGCCCCTGTTTGCACGAGCAGCAAGCCACACCAGGAGCACATGCAGGCCTTACCCTATACTCCTTATCTGCCTTCGTGGGAATATCACAAATGTTCATTTCAGTCAGAAACCTTCAAATCATCACAAAAAGAAAACTCTACCTGCCTATCCCTCACTGCCTGTGTCCAAACCTGTCTAGACAAAAAATCACCCCATCTCCTAATCCAGCAAACCTCATATGTGTTTACGTATTTATATACACTACAACTGTATATAAATACATTATAAATATGCCCCATGTGTATTTGATCACAGTGTAAATTTATTTCTCATGATAAACTACAGACAAAGTCATCTGAGAGCCCTGCCCCCTCTTGGGAGAGTTAGCATGTGGACACCAGTAACCCTACTCCACACACAGCTGAAGAAAGCTCTCCTAAAGATGGAGCTTCCAGGGTCCTGTGCAGATGGCACAGGGAAGAGGCTGGCTCTCCGTCTCTGAAACCTAAGTGTCTGCAGCCTTCTGATATAAGAAAGAAATGATCCCACCAGGGAGACGTAAAGGTGACTGTAAAATTCATTTTCTCCCCACAAAGTCACAACATCAACTTACATTGCAGATAAGAATGAGATGCTGTGTTTTTAAAGAACTTTATAAATTAAAATCAGGAAAATGTGCAGCCCAGTAAGTCTTGGTGGTACTGATCTCCAAAGATGAGAAATTCTGGTTAAATCAGGCAAAACCTCTCAGGACAGATTGGTCTAATGGTACATGAGCTACAAAGTGCATAAGAAGTTGTAATTTTACTCCATCTGTGAATAACAACCATTTGGGGGAAAACTTCTTAATATCCTAATATTCTAATTTTAACAAGACCAGATTACTCCAAGAGTAGAAATGTCAAAGTCATTAGTTAATGGTATCATTTGTATCAAAGTGCAAGATTCAACACATATTTGTATACAAATGCAAAAGAAAAGTCCAAGTCAAGATGTCACAGGAGAATTACAAGAGAAATTTTAAATAACATATTATTCTTTCTACCTGCCAAAATGTTACTATTCAGGTCAATGATATCCATCCTTTAAAATATTGTTTTACTAATGATAAAAATGTTCGTTCAACCAATTTTTATTGGGCACTCTTTTTGGTGCTGCAAATATAGCAATAAAGGAAACAAAGTCCAGTTTTCAATGTTTTCTTTCTGCACAAATACGGATATTTCATTCAAATAACACTGAATATCAAAGCTTCATCCAGTTTTTTTCACTTCTAACAATAAGTTTTTTCCCACAAAACCACATATCCCATGAAAACGCCAATTTTTATTGACTACATAGTATTTCTTGGTGGATGGAGTTATGATTTACCAAAAGATCTTTCTATATGCTTACCACGAGACAGAAACAGAAGAGAAATACAGTTAAATATAACATGTTAGATATATTACACCTAGATTTAGGAATTTAAGGGGGCGAAGGAGGAAGAGGTGATCTTACCAATCACAGATCCTGGGCACCCCGGGTAGTGGACATCAACATAGTCACACCTTCACCTGCCACATTAAGGTCTCATTTGTGAATGTCCCTTTATAAGCCCCACTCCCTCTTTGATCCAAGAGAACATTGTCTACACAGAACAATAAGTTTTCATTTCAATTTCCCTTCTTTTCAGGAAAGGAAATGTTTGCACTTCAAAGGGTTCCTTTGAAGAGCAGCCCTCCAGTCCTGGCCATCCAGGTTAGGAGTTACGTGGCCTCAGCGGGTGTGCGCGGTCTGGGCGGCTGCCCACCGCAGTCACTCTCAAGGCCAGCTCCTTCAAGGAGAGGGTCTGCAGCAGGAGAAGAAAAAACAAACATGAAAAAATACTTGAGGCTTTTGATCATGACCTTCAGAGGCCCTTTTTCACACACAATGTAGATACGTATGTATGTATGTGTGTATACACACACACGTATGTTTATATATATACATATAGCTCAGGGAAACTGAGGTGCAAATGAGGTGTTTCAGCAACTGTAGATGCTAAAAAAAAATCACTCCCCAAACCAGCCTCACTCAGCAAGCACCCCTTCCAGGCTGGGAAAAAGTACATCCCCTTTCGATTATTGATGGTCATGATGAACGAGATGATCTCAAAAAAATGCAGGTGCAAGATCCATACTTCATTTCATACAACAGTCTCGAGACCTTCCCCTAGCAATTTTTGAGCAGTGCAGTAGCTAACGAAGAACAAAATTCACAATCTATAATTTCTTCTCTTATTTCCCCACTGACCCAGAGCAGGGAGTCTAATGGTTTAACCAAAGGAAAGTTAAACAATATTAAATAACCAGGAAATATTCGACAAGAGGCCCCGCACCCACCCCAAACCTCAGCCAAGTCTAGGAAGCCAGGGGTACATAGCAGGCATGAGGGAACCTGCAACATTTCTTTTCAAGTCTTGAACAAGTTCTGGATCCCCACCCTACCCCACCCTGTGGGGTTAGGTTTGCCTGTTCAGGTGGGCAACTGCCCAAATCCTGGGCAAGGGCATGACCAGCAGTCTGCTCCTCCCCACAGCCCATGGTTGTTTGGGAGCAGGTCTGGGGAAAGTCTTTCCAACCACCTTTGTCCAAGCCCTTCACCTGGCTGAGCACTGAAACTTTGTATTGAAACTATGGACGGTTTTAATTTCTTCTTTTAATTCACTGTAGTTTCCAAATTTTTCACAATGAGCATTCTAACTTTTAGAATGATTTTTTTCTCCTTTTAAGAGACTTTTTCTTAAAAGATGCTTATGAAACAGAAAATTCCACCATAATTCCTTTGAAAGACTCAAACACACAGCTAAAAGGGGTATCACTCAGACAAGTGAAAGTTGAATTTGAACCAAGGCCTAGAAACAATCACTGTTAAAATTTCCTGATTTTGCTATCACATGTGATTATGTAACAGATCATCCTTTTTCTTAGAAAATGCAAACTGGAGTTCTATAAGGGCAAATAAAGGGTGTGATGTCTTTAACTATTCTCAATGGTTCAGAAAAAAATACATACCGGCATGCGTAGAGACAGTTCAATGGGTCAGCAGAACAAATGGAATAAACAGAAACAAGTGGTAAATTTGAGAAAAAGGTCCACAGGAGCTCCTTGTCCCTCTGCAACTTTAGGTTTCAAATGTTAACCACAAGATGTTGAAAGAGGAAAAGAAAAATGAAGAAGGTGGGAAGAAGTGGGGCAGCTTTTGCTACTCTACCTGCCAGGACCTGTCACCCACACAGCACCCAGCGTCCCCAGCCCCTGCATGCCCCGGAATCTCTCGAGCATACAGGGGCCCTGACGGTGTCTCCCTGGCCTGGACGGCACCTACCCCAGGTTTTTTGAAAGCTTTTTCCAAGGAAGGAGATGTGTCACCACCACACTACAGAAATCAGCAGAGTCAAGATGTGGGACAGAGCCACTACTGCCCCTGGTCCTAAGAAGGGTGAATGCCAAGAAGGAAGCCAACTTTTTCTACAACGGCCAGTTCCCACAAGACCCCCTGCAAAGGGTTATCCCCGAGCGGAGATGACTGGAGTTAGATAAATGAAACAGGGCTCCCCGTGGCCTGGAGGAAGTTCTGTGGCCAGCGGCTCTGGTGATATGAATGCAAAGTACTGACCCAGACAGAAAGAATGCAGTTCTGCCTCTGTCACACAGGCCAACTCCCAGCTCTGACCACTTCCCAGCACATCTATCCCAGGGACACCAGAGTTCCAGCTGTGCAGGGAGCTGGGGCGCTACTGCTGGGCTTAAGAATGGAAAGATCTGCATTTCAGATCTTTCAGAATGGAGAGAAATCGGGGCAAATAGAGAAAAAAGCAGGGTGCTGTCCAGCGGTAGAGCAGTCTACCCCTGCACATCCAGGACTTACTCAGAAACAAGAAGGAGGTTAAGTGTCTCCAGTTCTGTGTGCTGAAATCTCAGTGCCTGCTGCTGCCCTGGGCACATGGCATCACAAAACTGGGTCCCAAGAGAAGCTGGTGCCTCACCCCTGAACACACCTGGTGGTTAGGACATAGCAGGCTCCCTCAGGTTCAAGTGTTAACGCTGTCAGTTGCTACAACTACCTGTGTGCCCTTGGTCAACTCAAGTCACTTCTCAGAGCTTTTACTTCCCCGCAGTCAAAATAGCAGTACCAACTCACTGGGCAGTTTGAGGAGCAAGTGAAAACATACGGAGTGCAGAGGACACAGCAAGTGTGTATGAACTAAGTGTGTATGATTCCCGATCTCACCCAGCCCCAGGCTCTCTCTCTTCCTATTTGGGAGGCAGATAAGAAGATAGAGAAAAAGGACATTTCCAAGACGATCTTAAAAGAACAACTCAAAAGTCTTCATGGATAGGAAGACAATACAGCAGTTTCTCGAATAAATTTCCGTTCATTGTTTTGTGGTATCATTGATGAGAAAAAAGAAATCTACTGAACAAAACAACATTTCTCAAGGATCTGTTTCTTTATAAGAAGGTACAGTTTCCAAGAACCTACTGACAAGGTGAAATGTGGATCTGAGAACTAAAAGAAGATGCTCCCATCTCAGCGAAGCAACTAGGTCCCTAACACTGAAGGGCTTCAAAGTTATCCCGGCAATAAGAGCCAGTAGGGCCCCAGAGAGGGGTTCCTCCCTTCATACCCCTAGCCCCAACTGTGAAAGGACAATAGTAAAGAGAGCCCTCACGGTGCAAAGGGGGAGAATGGGACAGGAACTAAGGTCACATACACAGATCACTGACCCAAGTCAGCAGATGCCTCAGAGGCCCAATGCCCCCTCAACACCATGGCACTACATCTACCCCCTACCATTCAGACACAATTCCAAGGAAAAAGGACTACATTTTAACACCTTCGCAAAACCGGTGGTAAAATAAAGTTATTGCAAAAACCTTGTATCTCCACAGCTAAATCAAAGAATTAAGTTTTCATTTCAGTATGATAGTTAACGTTTACAAGAAGCCCCTTAGTGTGTGAATTCAAAGCTGTGGTAACTGGGATTGCCTCATTTAAGTCCTCTGATCCTACAAGGCAGGCACTAAAAGCCAATTATTATGCAAATAACATGGAAAAACCATTCCTGAAACCAGATTTAAAGATGGCTCTGAGGAAGACCTAAAATGGGCACTTATCCTATCAGTGGAGCCCACTCCACGCATCTCCTTTGACCCCACAGTGCATGGCCCATGAGGCACTTGGGAGCCACATGTACCCCAAGCTGCCACCCAGCTGTCCAGAGCCAGGAGGTAGCAACACTGCATGGGGCACACAGACAGCGCAGGTCAGTACGCGGTTGTTCTCAGTCAAGAACCTTACCTGAAAAAATATTCTGAAGAAAGCACTACAGCAGGAGCACAGAGTTCAGGAAATCAAACCACCATGCCCTCTGTGCCTCCAGAAAAGGGAGAGGAAAAGGTGGTGAATTACCCATGAAAAAGGTAACAGACAGTCTTCCTAAGGGAAGGGGTGCTTTCTCCCACCTCCATATAAATCCACTCACAACAGTCTTTATGGCGGCCCTGAGTCTGATTCTTGGTAGCTATTATCAGAATATTTGGCAAGCAACAAAAAGAACTTACTTCAAGAAAGAAATTCAAATTTATTGATTTGTTAACTTTAATTCTTTCAAAGTACACTGAACTTTGTGTTTATTAGTTTGACTGTGGTGAGGCTAAGACAGAAGGTTTCCCCAATCCACAGGGAGCCACTCTACAAGGTTCGGCAAAGAAAGCCGCAGTGACTCTAGAGGCCACACACAGGAAGCGGGCCACCAGGACCCCAACAGCCACAAGTGGCCCAGTTCCAGGCACTAGTTCGACCTGCCCCCACCCCCAAAAGAGCATCCTTCCTTTCAGGGCAGAGCCTCTCAAGTCCCTGAAGCTGGCAAGGCCTCTTCCCTCATAGCTCTTCCCACATAGCTCCGACTCGTCTGTGCAGTTTGTCACCAAATATGCCATCTGGCAGTCCCCACTGCTAACAACAAAACAGAAGGCAAAAACCAAAGGAAAATGAAAGACACGGGGGTGGCTGGGTGGGTAAGCCTATGCCAGAACGATTCCAATGTCCAGAAAACATCATTCCTGGGGTCTTTGTTCTGGGAATGGATGGATCTAATCTACAAGTAAGCAGCTTCAGTCACAGCTCTACCAGTGATGCCAATCAGAAGGCATGTCTCAGAGTAAAATGAACTTACTTAGCAGCCCACCAGATCAGCCTGCCAATCTGCTGCCCATCCTCCTAGCAGACTCAGAGGGCACTAAACTTCCCATGGCAAATTAATACTCACTTTGAACAACTGCAAGGGAAGTTATTTTCAAAGCTGCTTTGGAATTAAGAGGTGTGGGAGGAGCAATTATATAGAAAGAGACGTCCCTAAAGTTCACCACAAGGCTAATAATCTTCCATGAAAGGAGCTGCCACTCTATTCTTAGGCTGGAAGAAATCTCAAACCTTCGGGTGAATAGAACTTTGGCCAGGGATCCAATGCCAACAGCCTAGGGTCTGAGAAACCCCTGGATAGCAATGTGTCCTTAAGGCCCAGGCATGAAAGAGAAGGCACACCCACGACTTTAGGACCTCAAGGGATAGTAAGTCCTCATCCCAGCAACAGGACAAACCCAGACCAAGTTCCCTTACAGGAGGGGTAATGGGAACACAAGGAGGCCACAGGGTCCAAGATACCCTGGTTAGGAGTGGGAAGGCAAGAAAGATAGCTGACAGCATAGGACGGACCTAGCTCAGTCCTGCCCCTTGATGGAAGAGTCTAAAAAAGTAAGCTGTGACTTTTAAAAGTCATTACCCATATGCTGTTTCCTCATCCTTCCTCTGTCTCTTAAATGTCACCATTCCTTTCTTCTTAGAATCACATCCTTTCCTGTCATACCCCACATGGAATCCACTGAGAATTCAACCACCTCACATGTCTACCATTTGCACCCTGTCCAAGTTGCCACAGGAATTACCTATGTCAGACTCATGTACAAATAACTTGGAGTTGGGTTTTATACCAGACTGCGTTACAATTCTTGAAATGTCAGCCCTCCCCCCATAACCTCTCATCTCTTCCCTACTTAAGAAAACAATCTTCCAACGATTCCCAACTTCACACAAAGTAAAAGCTAAGTTCTCAAAGTCTATGAGATCTGCCCTCAACTGGAACTGGACCGAGAGCCCCATGCCTGAAGAGGCCTATCCTGCAGCTAAACACTGGGGTCCCATCTTCAGGGCCTACCTGGAGTCAATCACAGTGGGAGGTGTGGAAGTGGAATGACGGACATCTCAGCAGACATCTCTGATTCAAACAACTCCAGGGTCAGAGAACAATGTTTATGTCCATAACAAGAAGCACTTATTCCTATTTCAAAATCCTCCCTAGTACTAATAAACCAATACCTCTGAATACATAGTTAATAATGAAAAGAGATTAACACTTTTAGACATAATTCTGGATCCTCCAACATAATTACATATTTTTACTGGTCTTAGTAAAAAAAAAAAAATTACATATTTTTACTGGTCTTAGTAAAAAAAAAAAAATTACATATTTTTACTGGTCTTAGTACAGACTAGAGCAATAAACATGTATTTAATTCCATCAAAGAATGGAATTTTCTACCAAATATAGTTAACATTCTACCAAATATAGTTAACACCTTTCTTAGAATTCACGCTACCCAGGTCAGCAATCTTGTCAAGTTTTTTTTTTTTCTCTACAGCAAATAATTACATGCATCAAGTACCCATGTGGTTCAAATAGATTCAAACTAAGGACATTTATGATCTGTTGGTTTAGTCAAAACCCCTTTCACATCTTCTACATTTTATCTATGATTAATGATGCTCACCATTAACAACTGTTTTAATCCTTTTAGACTACATTTCTATCCCGATTGTATAATTTAAATAAGACCTTTTGTTTTAATGGCAGAAGGGTGTGCGCAGATAAAAATAATAATTTCCACTGAGACAAACTAAAATTGTCAGGGGAATAAATGTATCATGGGTTTCTATTCTCTGAACCAAACATAAAGGGCAAGAATGTTAAATGTTAAATCACAAATTAAAAACTAATTCAAATTAAACACAATTAGCAAATTCAGCCAGAGGCCAGTATGGTCAAATTTTAAAGCCATACCCCGGGACTGAAATCCCAACCCTCTACTCTTGTAACTAAATCTAATAAAACCCATCTCGTGGTTACTCAGAATACTGAAAACGGTAGTGTTTCAGAAGATCCATGCCTGGCTATCCTAATCAGATGTGTCAAAATCAACTCCTCTCTGGTTCCCACACACAATGAAAAGGGAAAGGAGCTAAAATAAAAAGCTTGCTCTGGTAGTACTACAGACAACAGCAGTTCTGTGTACACACAGGTGCCAGAATGACTTGCCTGACACTTCTGGCCTGGGAAGTGTCTAGTTGTCATCTAGAAGACAGGAGCACGCGGAAAGTTTTCTTTATTAAGCATAACTTCCTCCTGCTCCCAAGCCATCTGAAAGGCTTGAAAAGCTCAGCTTTCAGGCCAAATTAGGCCACAAGGAAGCCCACCCCAAGGGAACTAACCCAAAACAATCCTGAGGACTAGAGGTGCAGGTGGGCCAGGGAGCATCCCGGGATCTAGGAGAGGTGAGGTGGGGGCTAAGCCCGGCGGGTCGCGGAGCACCAAGCGGTCCCTGGCCCGCCACCTGCTGCGGAACTACGCTCGCGGCCGAGGTCTGTGACACAACGCGCGGACCTCGTGGCGGGGTGGGGTGCCCAGCACCGCGCCATGTAAGGGAAGGTCTCCGGATGCCTCCTAGGCCTGCCCCTGCGTCTGCCTCCCAGCCCAGCACGACCACCCCGCGCGTCCCTGCGCCCGGGTCCCTGGCAAGGTGAACTGGACGGGCATCACCGAGGCTCCAGGTCGCCCACGCTTACTCACTCGGTGTTGCATCATGCACCACGCTGCGCCTTAGGGAACCAAAATGGACTCCGGTGAAGAAGACAGCCACATGGGCACCGGCCCCGCGCTCATACCCGCGGATCGGCCCGGATCTCGCTCACCCCAGAGGATGCCAGTGCAGCTGGCGCGGGACCCTCGCCCCTCCCCGCACCGTCCTCTTACAGTCCATCGCGGAGCAGGGGTCCTCTCCAAGGTGACCCGCACCGGGGAGATGTCCCGGCATTGGCGGGGGCCGAGCACTCACCGAGTCAGCGGGCGGCAGGATGCGGACAAGACCGCGAGTAGACGGACGCACGCGGCCCAGGACTGACAGACTCTCGGCCGGAAGCACTGCGAGCGGGGAGCGGGAACTGCTGTGGGTAACGGATGCAGACTGGCCGCGTGCCCCACCTGGCAGCTGACCCTCCGCTCACACCTGGCCGCGCCGACTGAATGGAACGGAGAGGGCGGGCTGGATCCGGCGCCGGGTTTCATCAGCCGCGCTCCCCAGCCCCCCGCGCCAGCCGCCCCCTCACCCCGCCTGGTAGCCGGGTCCCCGCGCGCGTCACCGCCAATGGGAGCGCTGCGCGGCCCCGGGGGGGCGGGCGCGGTGGGCGGGGCAATGCATCTTCCCGCGCCACGGACCAGCGCCCCAAACCTGGGATACCCCTGCGTCTTAGAGCTCCTCACTTGCTTTTGTGTGTGCCCCACTCTTGTTGCTATTTCTCCGCCAATCGGCGCGGAGCGCCCCTACTCATCCCGCAGCCCCAACCGCCCCCCTGGGCGAGCGAGGCTGTCTGGAGTAAGCCTATGGGGCCCGCGGGACCAGCGAAGTGACCCGAGCTCGCGACCAGGCTTCCTTTTCAAATAATAAAAGATTTGGGAGGCACTTTGTGGAAGTAGTGCACATCTTCATTTCTTTATAGGTGGATTGATTGCCTTTTTTTTCCCTTTGCTCTTAATAAATAAGTTATACTTGACCCTTAACAGAAAGGTCCTAGAATCCTGGATTTGCCTGTGTCCTTTGGCAATAGGACAGACACCTGTGGACCAGGATATTCAAAGTGGTTTACGTGCCAGTTATTCTGCCAGAGATGACAGAAACGTTTAGTTCCCTATCCCACGTGCTCACGTCAGAAGCTCCCTCTTTGTCTCTGCTCCAAAAAACACACACGCAAGAAGCACAGTCTGTAGAGATCCAGAGCCTGTGGTATGTATCGGAGTGGTGAGCAGATCCGTAGATTAATCATGCCAGCCTCCTCCTGACTTTGAGAAAAATCAGAAAACGATAGGAATTGCCTATGATCTTTGAATTATTTATTTCCATATCTCCTACCCCACAAATGTCCTTGGTCAAAAATAGGAGTTTGCCAACCATTGGGTGTACCACTATTGAAATTGTTGCAGGCTTCATATTTAGAATATAATACAAGATCCTCAGTGACAAGGCCCATAAAGCAAGGAACTTCCTGGAAATAAGGATTCAGTGTAAAGGAAGTTGAGGGTGGGGGAGAGGATAGAGGATAATTATCCTCAAGGGCTCAGCAAAATGTTAAGAAAAAGCCTGAAGAAAGAAAAAAAAAACAAAACTGGCTGAGTGTTTGAACAAAGCTAAACTTCAGGCAGGTTAGGGTTCACGTTGGGGGACCCTAAGAGACAGGCAGAATCAAAGAACAATTGAGCCAAGATTCCAAAGGGAAAGGAGATGCCAGAATTTAGGCCCTAAGGAACACCAACTGTTAGGTGGACAGACCAAGTTCCAGCCTAGCACCAATAAGCAGTATAACCACACTGAAAGTAACAGAACTCTAATTCCTTTTCATGCTAGCTGCTGGTCTGTAGAAATTGTCTTCTCTGAGACTCAATTTCCTCATCTTCAACATAAGGATTTTACTACCTGCTAGATAAGTACAAACTTCTGGGTAATGATGAAAAATATGCATTCAATAAAGCTGTGAGGTGGGGGGAGAGTAGTGATATCTGTCCACAAAAATAAAAGGGACTAGAGATCCCAGAAATAGACTTATACAATACAGTCAACTAATCTTTGACAAAAGAACAAAGGCAACTCAGTGGAGAAAGGATAGTCTCTTCAACAAATGGTGCTGAAACAATTTGACATCCAAGTGCAAATGAATGAATCAAGACACAGACCGTACACCTTTCACAAAAATCAGCTCAAAATGAATCGTTGACCTGTGTTTACAAGGCAAAATGACAAAACCCCTGGAAGACAATATAGGAGAAAAATCTATGGTTTGGTGATTTTAAAAAAAAAAATACAGTGCCAAAAGCATGATCAACAAAAGGAAAAAATAGGTAAGTTGGACTTCACTAAAATTAAAAACTTCCACTCTAAAAAAGATGCTGTTAATAGAGTGAAATTACAAGTAATAGACTGGGAGAAAATCTTTGCAAAACACATGCATGATAAAGTACTAGTACCCAAAATATACAAAAAAACTTTTAAAACTCATCAGTATAAAAATGAAAAACCTATTTAAATGGGCCAAAAAAAATCTGAAATGATGCTTCATCAAAGAAAATAAATAGATGAACATAAGGCATTTAACAGCATATGCCATTAGGGAACTGTAAATTAAAAAAAAAAAAAAGATCTCACTACCCACTACTAAACAGCTAAAATTCAAAGCATCAGCGTCACCGAAGTGTGGCAAGATATGGAACAATAAGAATGCTCAGCCATTGCTGGTAGAAATGCAAATTCTTATAGTTACTCTGAAAATCTGGCAATTTCTTATAACACTAGATTTTTTTGCCTATAATTCAACAAGCTCAGTCCTTGGTATTTATCCAAATGAGTCGTGTCCCAAAAAACCTGCATGTGACTGTTTATAGCAGCTTTATTCATTATTGCCAAAAATTGGAAGCAACCAAGATGTCCTTCAATAGGCAAATGGATAAATAGTGATAGTCATACAGTGGAGTATTTTTTATCCATAAAAAGAAATGAGCCATCAAGCCATAAAAAGATATGGAGGAATATTAAATGTATATTGCTAAATGAAAAAAAAAACAATTAGAAAAAGCAACATACTATATGATTTGCCTGAGAAAGGCAAAGATACGGAGACAATGAAAGATAATAAAAAAGCAGTAAAAAGATCAGTGGTTGTCAAGGATGGGGGGAGAGGAAATAAATGGAGCATTTACTATAAGATACTTTAATGATATTATAAAGATTGATACATGTCATTATGCATTTATTAAAGCCCATAGAATATACAACACAGAGAGTGAGCTTTAATATAAACTGTGGAATTTAGCTTATAATAGCATATAAAGATTACCTCATCAATCATAACAAATGTGTCACACCAATTGAAACTATTAATAACAGAGGAAACTTGGTGGGAGAAAGTGAATATATGGAAACTCTCTGTATTTTCCCTCAATTTTTTTGTAGGCTGGAAACTACTATTTTTAAAGTCTATTTATTCTCCAAAGAAGACATACAGATGGGCAACCGCACATGAAAAAAAAAAATGTTCATCGCCACTTGTCACCAGGGAAATGCAGACCAAAACCACAATGACATACCATCTCACACCTGTGAGAATGGCCCACATCAAAAAGACCAGAAGCAGTAGTGTTGGTGAGGATGTGGAGAAAAAAGAACTCTGATACATTGTTGGTGGGAATGCAGACTGGTTGTCCCTATGGAAAAGAATATAGAGGTTTCTTAAAATATTAAAAAAGAAAAAGAGGATCTGCCATATGATGCAGCAACTCCACTTCTAAGTACCTACCCAAAGAATGCAAAAGCACTAATTCAAAGGAATACACGCACTCCCATGTTCACTGCAGCACCATTTATAATAGACAAGTTATGGAAACAACCTAAGTACCCAACAACAGAAAACTAAATTAAGGAGATATGGTATATACATAAGGAAATATGATTCAGCTATAAGAGAAAAAGATGAAATCTTGCCATTTAAGATAACATTGCCATTTATTTGTGATAACATGGAAGGAACAGGATATGGATTTTGCTAAGCAAAGCAAGTCAGAAGAAGATAGACAAATACTGGATGATTTCACTAATATGTGGATTATAAAGAAACAAAACAAAGGAACACATAAAACTAAACCTAACAGACCCTAGAAATATGACTGTAGAATTGAGGCCAGCAGAGGAAGGGGGAGGGGTGGGGAGCATAGGTGCCAGGGGTCCCAATGGACTATGGTGGAGGACAACAGGTGCCTTGGTGGTGAATGTGGTGTGGTAATGTACATTTGAAAAGGTGTGAACCAATGCTCCCTAATACAAAACAATACATTTTTAAAATCTATTAGTTTAAAATGTGTGTGTGTGTGTGTGTGTG